>OX328130.1:53912455-54025692 GCA_946811695.1 Gonocerus acuteangulatus
CTTAAAAACAGCTATAGGTGGACATTTTTGGAACACAATTTTGGACTTCGTAACTTTGTTTGGGCTGGATAGGAGGTGAAAATATCAAAAGTCATCGCCCGTAGCCTTTGTGCGGGGGGGGGGGAGGGTTTAGAAGGTCTCATTTTTCGGGTTTTTACTTATATCTCGGAAACACTGCATCCTAGCGACATGTCTATTCTATAACAAATGAAAGCTGATTAAATTTCCAGTTTTATTTAATAAAGTTTTTCGAGATATCTTTAGTTTTCAAAATATCCGCTCTTAAATGTCTGTCATTTTGGGAAAAAACACACTTTTTGCTCTTTTTGTCCGGATAACTCTTTAACGATAAACCCAAAAAATAAATGCCGTTTATAGGGTTGTAGAGCATTACATTCCCTTCAAGAATATATAAAACTTTACTATTTTATGTATTTTCCTTCAAACGTGAAAACAGTTTTAGTGTTCATCGTGATATCTGGCGACCAATGAACCTTTCAATTTCTCACCATTTCCAGTCAATGTATTGTCCAAAATATGTTCCATTATGTAAATATAGTGAGTACTGGACGTATAAATAGCACAAAATGTATTTTTCTGGCCCACTGACCAGTTATTTAAACTCAATTAGATAAGATCTTGTCCATTATATTGGCAATGGTTTTGCTAAGACCATGTGAGTGCTTATATAACCTTCGAAAGAAAATACATAAAATAGTAAAGTAATATATATACATATACATATATATATATATATATATATATATATATATATATATATATATATATATATAATTGAAGCGAAAGGAATGCTCTACAACCCTATAGCCGACATTTATTTTTTGGGTTCATCGTTGAAGAGATATCCGGTTGAGAATAGAGCAAAGTGTGTTTTTTCCCAAAATTACAGACTTTCAAGTGCGGATATTTCGAAAACTAAAGATATCTCGAAAAACTTTATTGAATAAAACTTGTAGGAAATTTAATCAGCTTTCATTTGTTATAGAATGGTCATGTCGCTAGGACGCAGGATTTCCGAGATATAAGTGAAAACCCGAGAAATGGGACCTTCTAAACCCCCCTCCCCCCCGGCACAAAGGCTACGGGCGAGGACTTTTGATATCTTGAGCTCCTAACTAGCCGAAACAAAGTTATGAAGTTAAAAATTGTGTTCCAAACATTTCCATCTATAACTCTTAGTTTCCTGGACTATTAGTCGCTAAATTTCAGATTTCACGATGAACACTGAAATTATTTTTACGTTTGAAGGAAAATACATAAAATAGCAAAGTAATATATATTATTGAAGGGAATGCAATACTCTACAAACCTATAACCATTATTTATTTTTTCGGTTCATCGTTGAAGAGTTTTCCTGTCAAAACGGGGAAAAAATGTACAGCAAAAGTGTTTTTCCTCAAAATGACAGACATTCTAGAGCGGATATTTCGAAAACTAAAGATATCTTGAAAAACTTTATTAAAAAGAACTTGCAGGAAATTTAATTAGCTTTCATTTGTAATAGAATATTCATGTCGCTAGGACGCAGGGCTTCCGAGATATAAGTGAAACCCCGAAAAATGGGACCTTCTAAACCCCCTCCCCCCGGCACAAAGGCTACGGGCGAGGACGTTTGATATGTTCACCTCCTATCCAGTTCCAAAAATTTCCATCTTTAACTGTTCGTTGACTGGACTGATGAATTAGTAATATATAGATTATATTAACTCCCTTCTGTTTATAATACATCTTAGGTCCGTCTAAAATAGTCCGTCAAAGCACTCGTTCACGCTGCACCTTGTGGCGCCCATGCCGGGAACGTGTTCTAACCGTGTCCAGCCGTGATCCGGTGGTACACGGTGAAACAATCACACCTGCATCTTCAATGCACTCGTTCACGCTGTACCTTGTGGAGCCCATGCCGGGACCGTGTTCTAACCGTGTCCAGCCGTGAACCGGTGGTACACGGTGAAACAATCACACCTGCATCTTCAATGCACTCGTTCACGCTGCACCTTGTGGAGCCCATGCCGGGACCGTGTTCTAACCGTGTCCAGCCGTGATCCGGTGGTACACGGTGAAACAATCACACCTGCATCTTCAATGCACTCGTTCACGCTGTACCTTGTGGAGCCCATGCCGGGACCGTGTTCTAACCGTGTCCAGCCGTGATCCGGTGGTACACGGTGAAACAATCACACCTGCATCTTCAATGCACTCGTTCACGCTGCACCTTGTGGAGCCCATGCCGGGACCGTGTTCTAACCGTGTCCAGCCGTGATCCGGTGGTACATGGTGAAACAATCACACCTGCATTTTCAATGCACTCGTTCACGCAACACTTTGTGGAGCCCGTGCCGGGACACGGACATTCTGTCTCGGTCCGGCTCCCTCTCTCAGTTGTGCAGCAGTGTTTAATTACATAATTGCAATTATCAGTAATAATAAATTGTTCACTTGGTTATTAATGACTTGCCTGAGACACACTGCTAATCGCTCAGTAGATGACTGCGCTCATGTAATGGTGTCTTCTGTTTCGTGAGACCGTACTTCAAGACATAAAACATTAAAACCTTTTTTGGACATTCGAAAATAACCAAAAAATTTAGTTTAATCGTCCAATCGTTCTTTATACAGCTTGGCAAATTCTCCTTCCAGCTTACGTCCAGTCGGATGCACGCCTAATATTCTTCTAGTTTCTCTCCCTTGGCTCTTCATCAATTGCAATTGCTACTACTCTTCTTCGGAAAAGTAAATTTTCGAGTCACAAATAGACGACATGGCGGCGGCCCGGACAGAACTGTCGGAATAGCATGCACGGAGGCCCGGCCGGGGCCCGGGTTCTACCCGGGAACGGTGCAGCGTCAATAGGCCTTTATTCTTAAAGAAGTTCTATTAGTTTTAATAATTAACTTAATGATCGAAATAACATATGGTTTATATTAATTCACGTTATTTTAGTAAAACTAAACTAAACTTTAATTTAGTTTTTAGTAAATTCCCAGTGATTTAGTTTTAGTTTAGTTAAAATCCATTAATTAGTATAATTTTAGTTTTTTTTAGGTTGCAATTTTTAGTTTAGTCTTAGTTTATTCCAAAAAGTGAATTTAGTTTTAATTTTAGTTCCAGTTAATATTTCAATAAAATAGGTAATAGGTATTTTAAATGGGGTTTGCAAAGTTTTATCAAATTATTTAGTTTGGAATATAGAAAGTGTGATTTTCTGTCAATGTAGGAGCTACCTTTTGTCGGTAAGTCGTCATAGGGAGCATTTAAGATATTGAGTTGTTTACAGTTTTTATGTGTTTACAGGGAAAAAGTTTGAAATTTCTTATATTTGGTCGGTTCTTTCTATATAGTGAGTTGGAATGGGTGTTGGGTAAAAATCGTTTAGAATAATGAACAATGACTAATTAATAAAATTGTTATTTCATTTTGAATAATGAATAACATTTTCTTTCATTTATCAGTCATTAAAACTAACGTAACTTTGTAATTTTATTCAATATAATGTTAAAGCAATTTTTCGTTGAATACAAGGGATTTATTTTAAAAACATTTTTCACTATTAAAATGACCTCTTTCATATAGCATTTTCTTCCTTTGATGAAAATTTGTTATTTGATTAATGGTATTTACTGAACATTACTGATATTTCTTAAAAACAAGTATATACTTTGTTGCAATAATACAAGGAGAGTGGATAACTATAATTATTAAATAATGAAGTTAATTTCGAATTAGCACACCTTTAATTATGGTTACATCATAAACTTTTTTATTATTCTATTACATATAGCAAATATTATCAAAAATATTTTGGAAACGATATACCTATCGTTTATTGAATAAGAAATTTATTGAATAATGCCTAAAACTTGTACATATATTTTTATGGAGATTTTTAAAACTAAAGATTTAACAGAAGTTAAAAGCTAACTAATAAAGTTAGTAGTTGTTAATCAATTCCCAATGATTTGCGTTTATTTTTTTTAAACTAATATCCATTAATTAATTTAATTTTAGTTTGAGTTTTTGCCCAACATTGTAGGCCAGTAGTAAGTTGGCGCCTTCAGTTTCAGCAATGAAAACAAGCTTAGTCTATCTGTAGTGCGGGTTAACCTATCTGCAATGGTTACTTGAATGAGTTCGTAACGAAAAATGAAGTCAGCAAATATATATATATATATATATATATATATATATATATATACATATATTTTACATATTTTTCTTTTTATAAAGGCCTTTTGGGTAAAAAAAAAATACAAAAATTTTAAATGTGTTAATGACGATTATTTATATATTCTCCTCGCGGGTTTTTGACCAAGGATTTTTTTTACTAGAGCGCCGGGCTATCTACAGGTTACCACCCTTTTTAAATATCCAAAATGCAACAGGGAATTTTCTCAATAGGGAAAAAAACCCTGCCGCAGGTGAGGCTCGAACCTGTATCTCCCGCATGCGCATCCTGGACGTTAGCTACTAAATCACGGGGCGACCCTATTTTAGTTATTAATATGGCTTATTACGAAAGGCTTATTACACAAACTTGTGTTTATATGTATATATATATATATATATATATATATATATATATATATATATATATACATACACACATACATACATAAATATACATTGAGACTGTGTTGAATTACTGCTTCATTGCATTTTTCGATTGTGGGAAAAATATGCACATCATCAAATATACTAATATGATGGTACTACTATAAAATGCCATATTTCAGTCCTTCAAATATTACTTGAAACACTGATGGATGAATGAGTAGTATTTTATTTACTTCAACGCCAAAACCTATACATTTTATTTTTGACACGAAGAAAACAGGTTTTAGTTTGAGAGAAAACCGCTAAAGTGGCGGTGAGGTGCGACTAATGACGCCATTTGTAGCGTCATTAGGACGCGATTTGACAGAATAGTGTGGCCAATGCTCAGCCTAGTTGTTCCACCTTCTTCAACCTCTCTCGGCTGCCTTCAGAGTCTTCTCTTTAATTGCTCCCTGCTCATTAGACTGGGCTTATACCCCCAGGTGGTACCTGCGAGGAAAACTAACTCCTTACGGGGTTTCCGTTTTAATCCTTGAAACCCAGATGGCAAAGGGTTTCAAAAAAAGGTTTAAATTCCTACTTTCAGTGGTCAGATTTGTTTTTTTTTTAAAAAAGGAAGCGAAAAGTGGAAGTCATAGTCCTTATTACTGCAAGGAAATTGTGATTACACATAACCCGGCAATAAAAATATAAAATATAATGGACGTAAAATTATTCGTAAAATATTTTGTTAGTCTTTTAACTAAAATATAATATTCGTTTGGGAGTTTTTCGGTGCTATAAACATAGCAACTTATCAATCTTTCGAAAACTAATTTCAGTTGGTTTAAAAAGGTTTCTTAACCTCAATGTGGAAATTGCCGAAAATAAATTTTTATGATGTGTTTTAAATGCATAAAATTGTGATGATTAGTTTGAACAAATTTGATAAAATGATTTCTGGTTAGCTCCCGTATTTATGATTTTCGGTGTCCCCAGGGAACATATTAAAATTTAATCCACGAGGATAGACCAATGATAGTAGGAATAAGGTTATAATTGTGAGAACTTTCGTCGCCAATTTTCTACTCCGGGAATATATAACATGTCCTTTTCCCTTCACTAAATTGTCAATTTGAACAGCCAAAGCTATAGCTTAAATTGTTTTCAGCCTTAGCTTTGGCTAAGTATTGATAAATATTAAACACTATCTTCCTTGCCTGACCTCTCAAAGCCTTCCCGGGACTAAGCCAGTCATAATCTGTTTTTATTGAGTTTCACATAGCGCGTCGTTCATTAAAATAGGAATTTACAAATGGAATGACCGACCGGAAAATCGGTTAAATTCGTTTTTTGTACTATTAGTTACATTATTGTTATTAGATAGATAGATAAAAAACTGTATTTAAACTTTAACATTTTACAGGTAGGCCATTTAAGCATACCTTATGATTTTTTAAATGACCGAAAGAAAGCTCTTCGGATTTTTTGTAGGAATCCATCGTAAACGTTTCTTGAGGATTATAAAAAGAAGAACGCCAAGACACAGCGGGTAATCAAAAATAAGAGGAAATGTTGGATTGACTTTTGGACAAGCAATGTAGAAAATATCAAAAACAAAAAATAATACTTTTTCCTCCAATACCGAGAGATACCGGAGCCTACTTGTCCCTTCCGGAGAGATACCGGAGCCTACTTGTCCCTTCCGGAGAGATACCGGAGCCTACTTGTCCCTTCCGGAGAGATACCGGAGCCTACTTGTCCCTTCCGGAGAGATACCGGAGCCTACTTGTCCCTTCCGGAGAGATACCGGAGCCTACTTGTCCCTTCCGGAGAGATACCGGAGCCTACTTGTCCCTTCCGGAGAGATACCGGAGCCTACTTGTCCCTTCCGGAGAGATATCGGAGCCTACTTGTCCTTTCCGGAGAGATACCGGAGCCTACTTGTCCCTTCCGGAGAGATACCGGAGCCTACTTGTCCCTTCCGGAGAGATACCGGAGCCTACTTGTTCCTTCCGGAGAGATACCGGAGCCTACTTGTCCCTTCCGGAGGGATACCGGAGCCTACTTGTCCCTTCCGGAGGGATACCGGAGCCTACTTGTCCCTTCCGGAGGGATACCGGAGCCTACTTGTCCCTTCCGGAGGGATACCGGAGCCTACTTGTCCTTTCCGGAGAGATACCGGAGCCTACTTGTCCCTTCCGGAGAGATACCGGAGCCTTCTTGTCCTTTCCGGAGAGATACCGGAGCCTACTTGTCCCTTCCGGAGAGATACCGGAGCCTACTTGTCCCTTCCGGAGAGATACCGGAGCCTACTTGTCCCTTCCGGAGAGATACCGTAGCCTACTTGTCCCTTCCGGAGAGATACCGGAGCCTACTTGTCCCTTCCGGAGAGATACCGGAGCCTACTTGTCCCTTCCGGAGAGATACCGGAGCCTACTTGTCCCTTCCGGAGAGATACCGGAGCCTACTTGTCCCTTCCGGAGAGATACCGGAGCCTACTTGTCCCTTCCGGAGAGATACCGGAGCCTACTTGTCCTTTCCGGAGGGATACCGGAGCCTACTTGTCCCTTCCGGAGGGATACCGGAGCCTACTTGTCCCTTCCGGAGGGATACCGGAGCCTACTTGTCCCTTCCGGAGGGATACCGGAGCCTACTTGTCCTTTCCGGAGAGATACCGGAGCCTACTTGTCCCTTCCGGAGAGATACCGGAGCCTACTTGTCCTTTCCGGAGAGATACCGGAGCCTACTTGTCCCTTCCGGAGAGATACCGGAGCCTACTTGTCCCTTCCGGAGGGATACCGGAGCCTACTTGTCCCTTCCGGAGGGATACCGGAGCCTACTTGTCCCTTCCGGAGGGATACCGGAGCCTACTTGTCCCTTCCGGAGGGATACCGGAGCCTACTTGTCCTTTCCGGAGAGATACCGGAGCCTACTTGTCCCTTCCGGAGAGATACCGGAGCCTTCTTGTCCTTTCCGGAGAGATACCGGAGCCTACTTGTCCCTTCCGGAGAGATACCGGAGCCTACTTGTCCCTTCCGGAGGGATACCGGAGCCTACTTGTCCCTTCCGGAGGGATACCGGAGCCTACTTGTCCCTTCCGGAGGGATACCGGAGCCTACTTGTCCCTTCCGGAGGGATACCGGAGCCTACTTGTCCTTTCCGGAGAGATACCGGAGCCTACTTGTCCCTTCCGGAGAGATACCGGAGCCTTCTTGTCCTTTCCGGAGAGATACCGGAGCCTACTTGTCCCTTCCGGAGAGATACCGGAGCCTACTTGTCCCTTCCGGAGAGATACCGGAGCCTACTTGTCCCTTCCGGAGAGATACCGGAGCCTACTTGTCCCTTCCGGAGAGATACCGGAGCCTACTTGTCCCTTCCGGAGAGATACCGGAGCCTACTTGTCCCTTCCGGAGAGATACCGGAGCCTACTTGTCCCTTCCGGAGAGATACCGGAGCCTACTTGTCCCTTCCGGAGAGATACCGGAGCCTACTTGTCCCTTCCGGAGAGATACCGGAGCCTACTTGTTCCTTCCGGAGAGATACCGGAGCCTACTTGTCCCTTCCGGAGGGATACCGGAGCCTACTTGTCCCTTCCGGAGGGATACCGGAGCCTACTTGTCCCTTCCGGAGGGATACCGGAGCCTACTTGTCCCTTCCGGAGGGATACCGGAGCCTACTTGTCCTTTCCGGAGAGATACCGGAGCCTACTTGTCCCTTCCGGAGAGATACCGGAGCCTTCTTGTCCTTTCCGGAGAGATACCGGAGCCTACTTGTCCCTTCCGGAGAGATACCGGAGCCTACTTGTCCCTTCCGGAGAGATACCGGAGCCTACTTGTCCCTTCCGGAGAGATACCGTAGCCTACTTGTCCCTTCCGGAGAGATACCGGAGCCTACTTGTCCCTTCCGGAGAGATACCGGAGCCTACTTGTCCCTTCCGGAGAGATACCGGAGCCTACTTGTCCCTTCCGGAGAGATACCGGAGCCTACTTGTCCCTTCCGGAGAGATACCGGAGCCTACTTGTCCCTTCCGGAGAGATACCGGAGCCTACTTGTCCTTTCCGGAGGGATACCGGAGCCTACTTGTCCCTTCCGGAGGGATACCGGAGCCTACTTGTCCCTTCCGGAGGGATACCGGAGCCTACTTGTCCCTTCCGGAGGGATACCGGAGCCTACTTGTCCTTTCCGGAGAGATACCGGAGCCTACTTGTCCCTTCCGGAGAGATACCGGAGCCTACTTGTCCTTTCCGGAGAGATACCGGAGCCTACTTGTCCCTTCCGGAGAGATACCGGAGCCTACTTGTCCCTTCCGGAGGGATACCGGAGCCTACTTGTCCCTTCCGGAGGGATACCGGAGCCTACTTGTCCCTTCCGGAGGGATACCGGAGCCTACTTGTCCCTTCCGGAGGGATACCGGAGCCTACTTGTCCTTTCCGGAGAGATACCGGAGCCTACTTGTCCCTTCCGGAGAGATACCGGAGCCTTCTTGTCCTTTCCGGAGAGATACCGGAGCCTACTTGTCCCTTCCGGAGAGATACCGGAGCCTACTTGTCCCTTCCGGAGGGATACCGGAGCCTACTTGTCCCTTCCGGAGGGATACCGGAGCCTACTTGTCCCTTCCGGAGGGATACCGGAGCCTACTTGTCCCTTCCGGAGGGATACCGGAGCCTACTTGTCCTTTCCGGAGAGATACCGGAGCCTACTTGTCCCTTCCGGAGAGATACCGGAGCCTTCTTGTCCTTTCCGGAGAGATACCGGAGCCTACTTGTCCCTTCCGGAGAGATACCGGAGCCTACTTGTCCCTTCCGGAGAGATACCGGAGCCTACTTGTCCCTTCCGGAGAGATACCGGAGCCTACTTGTCCCTTCCGGAGAGATACCGGAGCCTACTTGTCCCTTCCGGAGAGATACCGGAGCCTACTTGTCCCTTCCGGAGAGATACCGGAGCCTACTTGTCCCTTCCGGAGAGATACCGGAGCCTACATGTCCCTTCCGGAGAGATACCGGAGCCTACTTGTCCCTTCCGGAGGGATACCGGAGCCTACTTGTCCCTTCCGGAGAGATACCGGAGCCTACTTGTCCCTTCCGGAGGGATACCGGAGCCTACTGGTCCCAGTATCGATTGTATTTGTTTTGTTTTTTTAATCTACTCTCTAAAACAAATGAATTGTTGAAAAAATCATGTCGATATCATTTTCTAAACTCGGTATATAAAATAAAGCATTTTCAACCTATTTTATTTTATTTTTAGCTCTTAAGGCATATTGGACGAAAAGCTCGGACACATGTCGATTATTTTTCGATGTAGAATCACCAGAAAAAAAATGGACAAAATCGGAGACCCCATCTATTTATTTATATATATATTAGTACTTCTCTTGTTAGATTATTTGAGGTGTACTTTGGACGGGTGGTTTAACCCCTTAAACGTGCGAGTGGGTCGATATAAAAAAATACGTATCGATTATTTTCACGTGTTTAATAAATATACAAAGTTGGGATGTTCCCTTGTAAGTAGTTTTTATGAGTATTAGGATTGGCCATTAATGCCTTAAATACTTTCGTCTTAAATACTTGTTACTCATGATAATAAACAATATACAAGTTTCCTATGTGTTTAAAGCAGCCGTTTCCAAACTGTGGGGCGCCCCCCCCCCAGAGGGCGCGAGACTATTGCAAGGGGGGCGCAGGTGTGTTAGTAGATAGTTTTGAAAAACTCAGTACTTTGAATAAATCAATGCAAGGAAATCACATTCATGCTTTGATACTGAAAGACAAAGTTACTACATTTTTGAAAAAATTGGAACTCTGAGTAACAAGTTTGGAAAAAAATAACTTTGAAATGTTTCCCAATTTTAAAGCCACTTGCCCTGCAGATGAAATAGAAGAAAGTAATGTTATAATTAATAACCACTTGACTAGTCTACGGAAACAATTCTTATTTTACTTTTAAGATCTTGGCATATCGAAATACGAATGGATACGAAGCCTGTTTTTTATTGAAAAAATTGACGATTTTAATCTCTCGATAGCAGAGCAAGAAATGATAATTGACTTGTCTTCTGACACCACATTAAAACCGATGTTTCAACAAGGATATTATATTGTTACGTTTTGGCTACGGGTGAAAAATGATTATCCAGTTTTAACAAACAAAGCTTTGGAAATTTTATTACTAGTTGTAACAACATACTTATGTGAAACAGAGTTTTCTGCAGTTGCTTTTTGAAGACGAAGTATCCATCACGTTTAGTGATTGAAAAGGAACTGAGAACAGCGACATCTACAATGATACCTCGGTTTGAAAAAATGTGTGCTGAAAAACAAGTTCATCTATCACACCAGTAATAAATATCAATAAAATAATTAAATTTAATTTGATTTTTGTTTTAATAATTAATTGATTAATAAAATATAAAGCGGAAAACCTACCGAGAAATTAACCGTGTGACCGGGAAAATTTTATTTTATTTTTTGCTTAAATTGTGGTAAAAATTGTATGTACAATTTATATTTGAAATGTGAATTTTATAGACGAGGAATAAGTGTTTCCCGGTATATAAACGGGTAAACATTATAAGCGAAATGTAAATAGACCGCAAAATTTTAAAAGATAAGCTCAACGCACTTACCATGTTGTCCGGAGGTTGGATAATAGTTGGTACCTGTAAGTAGGGTTAACCTCGTGCTCCCACTTAATGCGATGGGTTACTTGTGCTGCTTAAATATCATTGGAAGTTATAAATTCGAGGGGCAGCTACAAATATCGTAACCGGTTCGAGCCGAAAAAAAATAAAATAAATAAAGAAACGATTTATGGAGAACTACCGTTTCAGCTGAATATATTATAATATCAAGAATAAGGTCGATTGTGGACAGGAACGAATATTTTTGTATATGAAATCTCTTAAGGGGGTCTTCAAAATACTGGTGGTTCAAGTTTGAGTGTGTGTGTGTGTAAAATATTTTATTTTACATCTAATAGCGTTTTAGTTGCCTAAAACTATTCCAAGCTCTAAATTTTAATATTCCATACCCCGGAAATGGTCTCAGCCCCCCCCCCGAAATTTTCCCAGCCCCTCCCGAAATTATTTTCTATATACGCCCATGAATTGAGGGTTAGTCACCTTTGGCACTGAGCCCTTCAATTTAGAGCTAAAAATTTCTCATGTGTAGGGGGGTAAAGGGTAATATAAGAAATTGTTCAAACTGCTGTAAAATGCAAAATACCTCATTTTTATCTTAATTTTATATAAAAATAAGCTCACTAACGAGGCTGAGTATTGGAGTATATTCCCGTTATATGCTCAGGTGTGTTGCTACTACTAGCAGAATACATATCTTAGCATGTCCCGTCTATCAGAAGTTTTGGCTTCATTGGACGAACGAATTGTCCTCGAACAGCCTGGCTAGTTAATTATTTTAAAGAATGAAAAATAATACATTTTGTTTATATGAAACATTGATATTGAATAACTTCTCTTTTAAAAGAGGCTTTAAAAAAAAGAAAAAAAGTTTCCTTTACAATTTTTTCTACATATCTTTCGTTCCATTTATCAAAGTATCGCATATTGATATTTTTTTTCTTTTGTTATTTTTTATTATGACCTTTTTTTTGGGGAATGAGAGGTTTTTTTTTGTATTGGAGCCCCCGCTGATGAAGTTGCTCTCAGAATAGGACCCCACGTGGCGATACCATCTCCCCTATATTCTGGCGGAATCTGTCAGCAGGGGTAGCCAGACGTCTGGTTCGATCTGGTTGCTTACCATTCATTTCCTTTCGAGATCATGGGATGGACAGTTTTCTGTTTTTTACATCACTATAACTAGCCACAGGACAAAAATGAACATCATAAATATTTTTATGATTATAAATATGAACAAATACACACTTAAAAATGAACATGATTTTAAAGTTGATACATTACACTATACTGTACTAGTGTTAGTTTTATAACTATATATATATGTAAGCAGAACAGTAGATATACAATCGACTACTAAAACCCTTCGTGTAAGAAGACTTTATACGACTGACTCGATAGTCAATAAATCAAAAATACATACAACAATTTTGTATACTGTAAAATGGAAATGACATTCAAATTTTACGAAACTGAATCAAAAATAAAATAACAATGGCCTTTTTAGTAATACCTTGACTAAGGATGTTAATGTAACGGAAAAACATAATTGGATACATTGATTAAAGTGTTGAGAATATTTGAAACGTAAAATTTTGATACTGTTATTTCAAGGCCTACTTAACCGTTAAAATTTTAAAATTCCACATAATATAGTTAAAAAAAAATATAAATAAAAAATAAAATAAAAATTAATAGAATAATAGAGAGCATCCGTAAGGCCTTTTATTTGAAAATTAAATCTTATGTATGTAAAGTTTAATTTCAATTTTTTGATTGATCTATAGATTCTTTTTTTTAATGTTTAATTTCATTTATTTATTTATTTTGCTCACTTATTTTTTCTCTCAATATTTTTTTTGGTTTGTATTTTACTGGCTTGGTATTACAAATATAGCTATGAGCAGCAATTAACAACAAAAGAGTGATTCGATGCGATTCAACAATGACGTGGAGTACCGTAAAAAATAAAATAATTATCATAATATACGTGACAACAAGTTTTGGGGCGGATTCTCTACAGGTTACAACCCTTTTCTAGCCAGGATAGGGCTGATTCCTTTCATCTTTTTAAAATAAATTGAAACCGAAGCCTTAGGCACGGAGTGCACACGCCATAGCACTCACAGCCAGCGGGCCTTCTTGTTTAAATATTAAAAAATTGCTAGGTAAAAATGAAACAGTTTCAGCCGGATGAAATATTTATGCGATTAGGAAATCCATTTAAACGACAATGTGACACACTTTTTCCTTCGATCGAACATATGACCTAATGACCTTATTTAGTTTGTGTAAATGCCATGCTAAAAATATGTCTTCAAGTAGACAAAGACGTATAATTTCCTCTCATATTATGGACATCCTATTGCTTGACAGCATCATAAGATCATTTTCCATAGTAAAGTTAATGGATGGCTTAGTGCTAAACCATGTTAACAAGTACCTAATGTTTTACTTATTATCGATTATTTTTGCGAGGAAATGTAGCTATAAAGATTGCACTCATCAAAGAATTTTTTAACCATTTCCTCAAATCCTCATCGATCCTGTCTAATATATATATATATATATATAGAAACACACACACAGACATATCGGTCCATTAGAAATGGTGGTTTAATCGATAACCAAATTAATAATTTGCCCATACCGTCCGTTATTTTTTACTTTTAAGTCGGTTGACAAGAGGCCCCAACCAATGAGAAGCATTTCTATTCAAAAACAAACAAAATCGGTTCATCAAACCTCTCTAGGGTTTACTCTGCATACACTCAAATCGAATTAAGCCTCCAAAATTAGGATCTTGGTTGTTATAGCTACCAACAGGAGCGTAGCTGTAGGCATCTGAAATGTTGTATCCGGTCTTCTGGGTGGTTATGGTTGCTCTATCTGAAAATGTGTACATTTTAGCGCGTTTCCACCGTTCCTTCGTTGGGACGAATTCCACTTTTGACGCAGACCCGACGGCACAAACTGACTAGAAAGTGCAACTAAAATTTCACGTTTCAGATCTCACTGTCACTTTTTTTTTTTAGAAAAATGAACAAAACTAGTTTTCCTAACTAATTTTTGGATTAGGTGCCTAGGAACGATGGATTCTATAAAAAATATATATACATACTTGACATTTACCTAAAGCAAGATATTTAAATTTTGGTTACGTTTGGAGTTGAGAAAATATTCGCAAAATAAATAATTTATGAACAGGCATTAGGAGTTTTGTTTATTTTCTTAAATAACTCGAAAACGGTTCGGAAATCGTGTTCGGCGGACAGTAACCATACGAAAGTTTACTAAAGTTCCTACGAAAAGTGTTCGAAAGTAATTTTCGATTGGACGATCACTTTCGGAGGCCGGATTTTTATCTCCGTTTCCTTCAGTTTTTAATTGGTTGTTGTTTTTTAATTGCAGTTGACAATCAAATTAATATTTTAGTAAAAAAAGTTGAGTGAATTGGACACCTATTTGTAATATTATTTTCTAGGGCTAAATTTAAGAGAATGAGTAATTTCCTTTAGGATTTTGGAAGGTTGGTGTTTATTGTCGTGCCTGTGTTTATTTTCATTTTTTATATTTGTTTTGAGTAGGCGTTTCAATGTATTTACGAAGATCAAAACAAGATATGAAAAAACTGTTACTATTCTAAGCTTTCCAAAAAAAAAAAAAACTACGGATAAGAACGGAATTGCGCTAAGTTGTCTCAGTTCCTGCGACTCTGACTTTTTTGGTGGCTCTAGTGTTTGATGGTATGCAATGATTAAATTTTGTCTCTACATAAACGGAATGGAGACATCATTAGTGATAGGATCTCCCCGTGGTCCAATGGATTTTCATGCGGGGGGTTGCAGGTTCGATTTGCGCCTGCAGCATGTGCAGTTTATTCGTCTATGGGCCCGCAAAGGAATTCTTTTCGAATTTGACTTTATTGTTACAAAGAGTATTCACGCCAGCAGACTTTGATTTTATGATGTTAACTGTTAAGTATTGCGAGTCAATTAAGACTGAATCCATCATAAATAGGCACTCTTATAAGGCATATGAATAGTCCTTGTTAGATTTCAACACGGATGTTATAAACATTAGTGCTTTCTTAGGCTTTACAAATCACCTATTATACTTGCCGTCAGAAGGAAAGAAAGAAAACCAAATACTATGGTGGAAATGAGAGAATACCTGGCTATTGTTGAAGTAGTTCGTGGTTTTTGACTTTTAAATAGTTAATTGGGGTAAACCACCGTCTCTGGCAATACCTTTCATATTTTTTTCTGTCAGGTATTTTTTCCCGCCCTGTCATCCATTATTGATGGAGGGGGTGAAGAGCCGACCTACGCCAGGGGCTGGGTTTCGGATATCTTCGGCCATCTCCGCCACTACTCGTCGAACCGAAGGAGAGGGCTCTGTCTCAGCCTCAGTAACCGTTGTGCCGTCGATCTTCTCGTGTCGTGTGTGTCGTTCTTTGAGCCATTGTTCTCGTAAACTGTGATTTTCGTTGATACGGCTGCGTCACTGTTCATGTTATAATGTGATTGGCAGTGTATCAGTGTGTTCTTTGAACTTAAACAGACGAGAAATTACAGGTTTTTTTGCATCGAAGGTAAATACAAGAAAATACATTTAAAATTCAGTGCACCCTCCTTTGTTACTTCTTCATGAAATGGTTCAAGAAAATATAATTAAGCATTTATAAAAATGTGTAAGTCTCAATAAATTACAACGAAATATAAACAGATTATTGCATATGAGATCTAGGACTAGGTATGCAAATTTATTGAAATAATTACTAACAAAAAATATCTAAAAAATAATATTATTTTGAGAAATTTATATTCCTAAAATTTATTATAAATTCAGATTTTTTAATTCTTTTTTCATTGATATATATTTTTTACTACTCCGATTGAAGATTCGTTGCTTTGTCCGATTGAAGAAACGAACATCTAGTCGTTTTTTCTTAGTCTATTCCTACATTTACAAGCTTAGGAAATTTTTTCTGAAAATTAAAATTAACAAAGCATTAATTCATAAAAGGTATAACCAACCTTACGGAAAGCAGGAATAATGAAAGGTCATGGATTTCCCAGGCTGGCAACTCCATTTTCTAAATGTTGGGAATTAAAATATTTATGCATTTATTGTTTCGACTAATAAATATAAATGAAACAGTATAGTGAGTTAATATATTATTTTTTATTATGACGAAACGACATGTCGTTATCCTCAAACATTTACTGGCAGATTGCGAAAGAGGAAAGAACCTCCTGAACGATATGCACGAACTTTTAGGCAATGATAGCCAGTACATAAACACACAAAGTTAAGAAAATACTGTTCTTCGTTGCTGCGCACAGTGGTGCCAAACGCCCAATTTTCGGGAAAACCCTGTAGGTGATTGAATGTTTCGAAAATAGTAAGAACCAACGTTATTATATGTTCTTTCCTCGAAGTATTCCTCTTTTTTTTTTTTTAAATTTGCGCTTAAGACAAAGCAATTTAACAGTTTCCCACGGGATGGTATTTGGGCTTCATTGGTAATGTTCAGATACATGCTTGATTAACTCTCCGAAGGAAACAATAATAGAAAAATCGTTTTTCGTAAAATATCTACAAGAAGCTCATCTCATCAGTCGCATAGCCAATTTACACATTTATTTTAGGCTGTGCAGAAACACGGCCGAGTACGGCAATGGAATTATAGGATAGCAACTTCAATAAATGCACTTTGAGGTAAAACTATGTGGAGAGTCTCCACTGGAGACCATAGATCAGTACCGCTTTTTTTGTCTACTCCAAATTAACTAAGGAAAATTGAGATTACAAATATCTTCACAATCTGAATGCACCTACTTTATGGCACATTTTCGCAACCATTTTTTTTTTTAAACCTCTGGTCCCTTTTTTCCCCCCATCCGAATCTAGACGCTTCAGAGAATCTGCAGGATATTTTTCCTGTTCTTTCCCTCTCAAAATACACAGAGAATGGAAAAAAAAACTCGCTGGAAACTGCCATGGGAAGGCGGATTCGAAAGGCCAATTCAATACTCCACCAGTGGTCTGCTGCATGATGATATAAATAAAATGCTCGTTTCGTTGAAAATGAATTCCTGGTCAATTATTCTGTAATTTGAACAATGAGACATCCCAAAAGGGGGAAAAAAAACGTTTTGAATATAATCTAGTGGAGTTCGCTTATATGGAAAAAAATATTAAAACGCATTTTCCTGATAACCTTTTGTTGTGTTCGCCCTTCGTATCCACAATGTCTCATATATACATGTGATTTCCAGGGTAAAACCAATTTTTTAGGAATAAAATATTGTTTTACTTTTCACTAACGAGGAAACGACCGAGAAATTTGTGCCATACAGTTAACGCAGACGTTATCCTCAAACATTTACTGGCTGATTGCGAGAGAACCTCCCGAACGTGCGTGATTTTTACACGTTTCAAATATGGTCAAGAAAAAGGTGTTTTGGAACTAGTAATAAATTGGATAAGCAATATTAGAGCAGCACTCTACAACAAAGATATAAAAAATATGTTAGTTCAAACAGGATTGAACACCAACAGGATTGGGTTTTCCCTACCGACACTACTGTTCGGCGGGGCCCCAATCAACAATAATAAAATATTTTTATATATTATAGCTTTGATATCATCCAAAACATTTGCAAAATAAAATAAATCTTTATAAAGAAATAAGGGATATTTGTTTCATGAACTGGATAATTCTGCTGGCGATGCTTTGAAAACTCCATATGCCCTTTTATTGCTGTAGCTACATTAAATTATCTATTTGTTGTTGCTCATTAAGTTTACTGGAAATGGGAGACTATTTCCTCTAAGTGCTCTTTTGTATTAGAATCATTCTTGTTTTGCTCCCGCCATTACGCCATTTGCCTTGAAAACAGAAGCTTTATGTTCATTTCTTAATTTCTCTCTACATTTAACCTTTACAAATATTTTTAATTTATAAATGTTTTTCATTCATTTCAAAAGGACTAATAGTAAATTAAATAAAGTCGCTTTGTACCTGTTTATATGTTACATTAATCAAGTATGGATTATTTATTTGTACAATGGCGTATCTTAATATTCCTCTACTACACCATGTTATTTACTAAAACACATTGCAGGTCATAAATCATAAAATAAATAATATATAATAAATACTTCTTTTTCAAGCATAATGTAAGACATTTTATATTTACATATTTGTCTGCCTCTCTGCAGGAACAATCATGCTTATAACGTTGACTGAATCCCAAAAAATATTGACTTTTAATAGCACCTAGCCAATAGGTTAAACTTAACAAGTCATTACAATTAGTATTTCAATATTTTCAAGAAAAATAAAAATATTAAAAAAACAAACCGAGATTTTCAGATATTCCAAATCGACGAGCTAAAAATGAACTTTCACATATTTTTCCTAAATGTATAAAAAACATTGTTAAATCGTAATAATCATTTGAGCTCCTCACAATTTTTCTAATAAGTACGGCCGGTTTGAACAAATTAGTCCCCCCCCCCCCACCTCCTCCGGATAAACCGAATTTGCTGATTAACGAACTCGTTCAATCGTTTGATAAGAGAATTGTATATATTTATCAAGTTTCGTGTTGAAAGAAATATAAAAACTATGGCTGCTATCGTCTTTACAGACATAGACAAGTGTCCTTTCCGGTATCTATTAGAAAGAATGAGTTCTATTTCAAAACTATACATTAAAAACAACTCGTCTTCCACTGGAGACAATAAAACACCACAAACGACAAAACATCCTTTGCACAAATGTGACAAACTTTAAGAAAATAAAAAAATAGTTCTAGAAAATGCAAATAATTTGTAAATTACAGAAAACGTAGACTTGAATTAACACAATCCAAGTTTTAGAAATTTGTGGAAGACAGCTTGCTAGACGTTAAAGGTAATTAATTCTGCCAAATACAATTAAATTCCAAATTCAATACATCATTCGTTTACATTAACTACTTTATTTGAGATCTTTTGCCCGATATGTTTCGTGCTTATTGTCACACCTCTTCTGGAGACCCCCTTGTTAGGTATATATATATATATATATATATATATATATATATATATATATATATATACATATATATATATATTTATATGTATGTATGTATATACATATATAAACCAAAATTCATAGTATTCTGCTTTGAGTTTATCGTTACCTGATTCCCGATATTATATATATCGATATTATACGATCGTCGATATGAGAGGTACCCTGTAACCGAACACTGCTTATTAGTGTTTGATTGAATTTAATTATACACAATGTAGGTCACTGTAAACTGCAGTTCTAATTACAACGGTGCCATTAGCTGCAATTCGGCTTGCATATCTCATCTCCCTTCCTATATTGTAGGATTATGCTGACAAACATGCTAATATATTGAAAAAATGATCTATTCATCACAAAAAGTTCATTATTCATATTTTGTCATATTTCTTGCTTATAGCATAAAGCCTAAAGAATATTTGTTTGTTCGTAAACTGATGTGTATAAGCATGGTGAACGTTTGTTTAAAATTAAACAAAAATGCTTCGTCTTAAAAATAAATTCTCGGGTAGCATAATTTTCCTTTTTGTAAAGGTACATATGCGTAAAGTTTTATAATGTTCGGGAAAGTGTAAGTATTAAAAAAAATGTAAAACCTCATAACGGGTATTAAACGATGCTGCATTTATTTTGTTGCGTATCCTCGAAAAAGTGTTCTCTAAAATAAAAACTTAAGATACGAGAAAAACATGTCCTCCTTATATTTACTTTTTTTTTTAAAGCTAAGCAAAGTGATCATACTTTTTTATTGGGTCGTATAGAATAGCTGAAAATATATATATATATATATATATATATATATATATATATATATATATATATATATATATATATATATGCACTGTATAAATATATATGGAATACGTATATAGTATTTTGAAATTACTTTTATAAAATAAAAAAATAACCGTTGAGGGGTATTCGTCTCACAAAAAGTTGGTACAAAAGTTCTGGTTCTCTGTTATCTGATAAGATCCTTGTGACGTCTCAGGGGCCTATCTCGGTCTTGATACAGTACACCCGCTGACATTTCTCATTTCCTATTTCGGCATCTTCTGTATTTATTTATCTGTATTTTGCTTGACCGCTCTCGGGGAAAACCAACAAGTTGTTACAGGCCTCTTTCCTGATATTTTTATTTTCCTTCCTTTTCGGTTTTCATCTCACATTAAATTACCTTTGGCATTCTTTTTTTTTATATGGATTCCATTCGAAATTACACGTATCCAGCCAGGTGAAGGTCTACAAATTATTTTAAACATTCATTGTTTAATTTATGTACGATTTTGCGAATAAATTGTATGCTGATTCTCTAGAACAGTATGTATATCTACTATATATTTGTCAAATACCACTGACTGACTCACTTATCTATCATCGCCCAGCCCACACCACTTGACAGAAAATTTTGCTTGGACACTCCCTTTAGCATGTAAACACTCGCAACGGAAGGATTATTTGATATTCAAATTTTTGAGTATTTTTAGAGGGGTTTGAATTTTTAGTTGGTTGGAGCATGCGTTGCTAGGACTATAACGCGTCAGATGTTACTGTACTATATCCATTTCATAATATTGTTTTTATTTGCGGTTAATTTCAACTATGATGGCAGACCTTGAATTACTAAAAATACTAGTGATTTTGTCCCTCATAGAGTTTACGTTGTAGCTGGTGATGGTCCATCCGAGGTAATATCCCGAACCCTTGTAGAGCATCCTCACCCATCAGCATCCCCGGTCAGAGCCCTTCTTGGTAATGGGTGTTTCAAAATGACATCTTGGAAAGATAAATTTTTATTTTTGAACGTACGTTTATTATTGACAACGAATTTTAACCTGTAAGGGTTAAACTGCTGTTACTGCTAACCTATAGATACCGGGTTATCTCTACGTGATCTGTTTCTTGACACTGGTGCGGAGCGCCCCAATGTCATGAAACATTATACTTTGATTACTTATCAATAGATGAATAACATATAGTATGACGGGAACCGTGCTATAATAAACTGCACAAAATAATATAGTAGCGTTAATTATGATGATACATAATTTAACGCAATAAAATAACTACTTATCTGCCGTGACGGATTCAGCTAGTATATACGTATGAGTGACTGTTTGTTCAGCTTTGATTGTATGCATGTATATGTTGAGGGGAAAAAACGATAAATGATGAACTTTCAACCTAATATTTCATATTGTTCCGTTCCATAAAGCGGAACTTACTCTACATACATTGGATTGTAGAAGCCAGTTTAACCACACGCGGGTATATGTTTGCAAAATACGACCCGTTGTTAGAGGTATAGAATGTTTGGAAAGCGGAAACCGAGGGTTATAACCAGAGGGAGAGTTTATGTTTACTGGTCCGCATGTAATGAAGTCAAATCGATCTGGTGCTTCTCACGGTTCTCTTAACATTCAGGAAAGTCTGTCTCCATTCCTCCGATGGTTCTTTTTACCTCCTTCTCGATGGCAATAGGGATCAATCGGTAGTTCTTGTCAGGCTATGAATACGCCACATATTTATTGTGTCTTAATCTTTGATGACCAACTCAGCTGAGTCAGTTATCGTGGATTCTGCTATGGACAGTATTTGGTTGCATTTAGTTTCTCCAGGTCTGACATTATTCTGTTAAACGTTTTATTATATTAGATATAAATCCTTCAAATGAGTTTTCATGGGAAAATAAAAAAGTCAATGTGGAGCGGCATATAAGCACATTCGTCAGCAAGGTGGTAATTTACGCCACATTGCTAGAATCATTGATAAACGTCTCAATAAAATAAAAATAAATAGTGACAACAATATTTCTTGAGTAGGCAGTAGGTTAATAATTAAAATTGCACATTAACATAATCGACACTTTATTAAAAATTGCTCTGCATGTTTCGCATCATCAGATGCCCCTTCAGGAGCCAAAAAACTAAATACAGTCTAATGAAACGAAGGCGAATCTTCCGCCAGAACACAAGGAACATTATAAAAATTGTATTCATATTTCTTTAGAGGTCGCACTTGCTCTGGAGCTTTTCAAGTTACTGAGCAACATTGTTTTAACTTGCTGATTGAAAAAAATAAAGTTTTGTATTAAATGCCTATTTTTAAGTATTATTCAGGTTTCGTTTAACCAGAACAAACATATATTTATTATAAAAAAGCTGACCCTATAATTAAACCTTGAAGGAATATTTCAAATATTCATTCATGAGTGCAATACCGACATTTCTTAGGAAAATGCTAAAAGAGTTAAATCTAAAAATAAGACATTTCCATTTAACCGATTGGTTTTACGAAAATAATCTTCAGGCATATATCCTCTTTTTAATAGTGTTGTCTCACTGGCATCAATTGGTGTAGTAGGGAAAGACGTAAGACGTAGGTAAACACGTCGTTTTGGGGCCACTGAGTCTAGAATGTGCAGTCTATGTAAATATTACTACCGTGAGATAAGAACAATTACTTGTTGTTGCTGATGGGAACACTTACAAAGGCTTCTTGTCCACCGGTACGCTCGCCTTGTCTTTTAGGTCGTTATTTCGGCCCTACGACTGAAACCAACTCAATAACAACAAACATGTATACCTAATTAACTAACCAAGGAATTAGAGATACTGCAGCAGAAAATTGAAAATGGCGTGCTTTTGTCTAAAGCTCTTCAGTACAATACTACAGCTGATGTCAGTGATGTTCTAATGCACAAACTATGATGACTACATATCCGTCAGTTTTGATGACTTTTTAGGCCCTCGGTGCCCAAATATTAAAATGTAATTTTAGGTGATTTTATATTTTTTTGACTAAACTTCTGTAATTATTGTTTGGGGTAGTTATTTATTTACTTTTTTTTCTTCTTTAGATTGCTTTGACTGCTAGGCCATTAGCACCATTTTAGTGTATTATAACAAGTTTTAATAAAATATAACAAAAATTATTTCCCAACGAAAAAATTCCCTCCTGTACCTTGGATGTTTTGGAAGGGTCACAACCTGTAGATTGCCCGATGCTAATGACCTGGATGAGCCGCAAAAAAAAAAAAAAAGAAATAATAATAAATATAAATAAGCGCCCAGCGGTTATAGCTTTTTTTTTTCAAAAAAATTCAAACTTTTATTCAAAAGTATTTATTTATTACAATAATTTTCTATGTACTACGTACTTCTATGAATTACTGAGAAATGTGCTCAGTTTTTAAAGTTCTTACCGGACGGATTATTTAAATTAATAAATCAAATATAAGTTATTCTGACTTCTTGTTGAAGCTTTTGCTCGTTTATTAATTTTTTTTTTATTTCCTCTTTTCTTATGAAGATACTTAACAGTTGATTGACCAATTAACGAATGAGTTGACTGGTTTAAAGGATAGAGAGTTATTTATAGAGAATCGATAGCTTGTTATTTACCCTTCTTAAGCACAATAATAACGAGGGTTGCTTAAGGGCATTGCCCTAAGTGTTGAAATTTCTCAATTATAGTATTTACATTTTACCACATTTCGGGGGAATGTAGTTATACCTGTAGAAGTAATTTATGATTTTTTATTTATTTATTTTTTTTTTTAATGAAATCTTCAGTAATCCTATAAACGAAAATTACCTTCGTTAAAAACTACACACACACATATATACTGTCCTATATACTACCTGTACTATGCTAAGTACTGTCCAATATATTATTTATAATAGCAATTATTTTTTTAAATCATCAAAAAAGTCAGAAATTATGTATTTCGTGAATAAGAAAACTGTCTGCTACATAAGACTAATTATTCAAAAGGTTTGTGATAAAGTGCACTTCTTGCTTTTGATTTTCCGCCGGTCTGGTAATACTTCGAGATAAAGTTATATATATCCTCGAATTTATTGCCGAAGAGAAGCCCGATGGTATATTTGTTCCTGTTGGAATGTCAGTGAATGCTAGCACGCGAGAATATTTATACCGAACTGGTTTATCAAGCTCTCTGTCTTTGGGGAAACGGACAAAAAATTCATCACATTCTTAACCACCTTGCAGTTTTTTAGGCCTCACTTTTAAATAAATAACAATTCTCTACAGATATTTGCGGATTTTTATATCTTATTAAAATATGGAACAGTCCCATAATTAAGCCTATTTTAGAATTTTTGTAGGTTCTCTAATAAAGTTTATGGCTTATATTTGCGATACTAATCATGGGCGTATATAGAAAATAATTTCGGAGGGGGCTGGGAAAATTTCGGGGGGGGCTGAGACAATTTCCGGTGTATGGAATACTAACAATTTAGATCTTGGAAGAGTTTTAGCCAACTTAAACGCTATTACACCCAAAATAGAATATGTTTTATGAACTAAATGATCTTATTTAAGTTATTTTTAAGGGTTTTATGAAATCTTTACCGATCAAATCAAACCAAAATCAAAATTTCAAATCAAAATTTCAGGGGGGCTGCAGCCCCCCCTTATATACGCCCATGATACTAATCGGTGTAAGTTTATAATATTATGTTTAATGCCGTTAACAGCAAGGGTTCTCCTGTCAACCATGGACTTTAGCCGTGCATAGGATTAGGCATTATTCATTGGTGATCTATTTTCCTCTTGTATAGGCCACTATGTTCCAACCAACAGAAGAAAGGGCCACAGCCTCTTAAGGGTGCCTCTGAGCTGATGAATCGTGAATTGTTTGATGAAAATGATATTTTGATATACATTGCAGAGTTTATAGTTGGTTTATTTAGCTTTTCTTCACCGTCCAATCAGAAAGACGGTGGCTTTGATGGTCCAGTGGTAAGGTCCGAACTCCGTAAGGAACACTAATTACCCCTAGGCTAACCCTATCTGGGAAGTGCTCAACCAACAATTACAAGGAGGTCAGATCCACTTTGCAGTCCAGGAGTTTACAACCAACTTCTTGTATATCTATGTAGGCCCTGTTCATAAGCTTTGAATTCATGAATACTTCATAGTTCAAATACATGGAACTCCGGCGTTCAAATACATAAACCGGGCGTTATTTGTAAACTCGGTAGACAATACTGCCTTCCAATAGGAAAATATTTTATTTATTTATTTAATTATAGAGTTCCGCAACTTAGGCAAAAAACTCTTTAAAAACAGTCAACTGAAAAATATGTCTACCAATAAAAAATGAACAAAAATAAATAAATGATAAAGAAACTAATAACTGTAACAAAGGAAAGAAAAATATAGAATAAAAAACATAAATAAATATATATATATATACAAATACATTCAAAGGGATAAAATTTAATTATTTACATTTTGGAGTATAACTGGATGTGTTTTAGATACCTGAGTAGTGTACTAATGTGTGGGCTACCTTCTGTCAGTATGTCGTGTATTTTATAAAATTTTATATTTTATAAAACACATCAAAATCGTCCCATTGAAAGTTGGGGTTTACTCCGAAAAAAAAAATAAATCAAATTTTATAATTCAGTCAGCTGTTCATTATGAAATGCCAAAACTGTTAATGTTTATTTTGCATTTACATAGGTTACTTTTAGCAAATTATTGCTTAGGAATGTGCTTAGTAATGCAGCTCCTAAGTGACGGACATTTTAATAACTACTTTTAGGAAAATTGACTTGAAATGCTGGTATTTGAACCTCTACTCTCGGGCGAGTTGTTAATTATGTAACATTACACGTTAAGTTAAATAAAGATTCGGAAATTAAGTTACTGACGGTGTATATTGTCCTGTGCATTAGACAATGGTTTATTACATTTATATAATAGAATTTGTACGTACTCTGATTAAATTGTCTGGCTCCAGATAAGTAGGGTGAAGTTTTGGACCCATTACATGAATTGAAGGGCTCAGTGCCAAAGGTGACTAACCCACAAGTAGAAATTACTGAGAAAATCGAATTTAAAGTAAGGAATAATCTGAAAAAAATTAGTGTTGGTGACAAAAATGATTTCAATTGGACCAATTAAAATCATTTTTGTCACCAACAGTAATTTTTTTCATATTCTTCCTAACTTTAAATCCGATTTTCTCAGTTATTTCTAATTGTGGGTTAGTCACCTTTGGCACTGAGCCCTTCAATTAAAGTGTCATGCCAGGATTTGAAGACCGGGAGCAAATTGGGCAAAGCAATATTACGTTAAACGGAATTATCTTCAAATATCTCTCTGGTGAGAGCCACTTGACCATTAGAGAGAAAGAAGTCGAATTCTTTCACTTTCTATGATTTTTCATTTTTGTCTTCTTATGATGCTAATTTAAATTCTAAAATAACTATTGAGACTTCTTTTTTATTTTCATTTTAATTTTTTTAGATAGTTATATATGCCAAAAAATTGGAACATGCCTATTTAGCATTCAGTAATTGATAAGAACCTTTTTAGGTCCCAGGCAAACATCATTGGCTACGTATTGACCTAGAAATTGCTTTACTTTCATCTTCCTATTCGTAGACAATAACCATATTCGATGGGAGAAGAAATTGCCAATTGTACTCAGACCTAATCATATAAATTGTACCATCAATGATCGGGTACTACTATCACTTCTTGTGATTCCAGTGAAAGGTTATGTAATATTTTCTGCTTGCAATTTAAACATGCATAAAGGTGCAATCCAAGGTAGATTTCTGTTTAAAATTGAATTCAATCAACTGGGAATAATCGGTTTTAAACCATCCGGGAAACACTTTTTTTCTAGATCTTTGAAATTGAAGTCATTCCTCAATGTAAGAGTGAACGAATACTTTATAACATGTTGCATACAATTTTACAATCAACAGTATTTTAACTACGGTTTTTATGTTAAAACATCATCTAATAAAATTTAAAAAATAATTTATTTTTATCTGAACGACTGGCATTACACAATCATACACCCAAAAAATAGTTTGAGAGCCGAATGATGGAATTCTGGTACGTTTTTAGAGAAACTGAATCCGCATTCGGCATCCGTTTGATCCGAAAAGGACGGCGTCAGGGTTAGATTTTACATAAGGACTTGTAACAAAAGAAAACATGGTACCTTCAGTGCGTTTTGGCGGTTGCTAAATCCAAATGTGTTTAAGCTAGCAGAGGGTGTTAAGGTCAAAATGCATGATTACATTTTTCAGTTCAATACTTTGACATTGAATGGACGTCGATTCCAACGTAATCTGGTCAAATGGATACCATATTTGGTTTCATCGGCCCTCAGAAACATAGAACCATGGTCCTGACTTTCGGCTTTTGTTAAAAATGTTGCTTGGCACTATTTTGCCCCGACCCCTTCAATTATTTTGTAAGCTCATGAAGCCTTCTTCATATCTAAACAATAGCCAAATATTGCATATCTATTAATTCTGGAACTCCGACATACAATGAAAAATACAATTACATTTTTTTAAGAAGCTATAGAAAAAATAAACTTATTCAATAATATTTAAAAATAAATAGGTAATACCGTTATGAATAGGGCATTTTAAGAGACGAACCACTGAAAGGTGAGGTGCATAGCAACGAGACCTGGTACCTTGGGAACCGCTAAAGCCACCCCTTGGTGCAGAAGGATCCCTTCCAGGTACTACACCCTTTGCATAAATTATAAGCTAGCATTCCCTTCTATTACTTGTAAAACCTTATTCCTTTACCTGCTCTAAACTACTAAAGACTTCTCTTAGGCATAATACCGATTCTGGAATGGAATTTCTGATTCCCATATATATATTTCTCTATTCGTTCTCTCTGTAGCTCATAAATGACCCGATTTTAATTAAATCTTTCGTCTAATGTGAAAGGTGAAGTTCGTTAACCACCGGAAGATGGTTTTTGGAATTCGTGCGAACAAAATCGCAACGCTTACCTTTTCGAGTTCATATGCTTGCATGTACCTGTTTTATAGGTTTCTTAACATGGGAAAACGAATGAAACTATTCTCAAAGCGATATCTGTAACCGTTTACGAGAAACATTGATACAAATACCTATCCATGCTAATTTTCAGGTTGGGTATTCAGAATCGATCGATTCAGTTGAAACTTCTTTCAGATATTTGGTCTAAGATAATAAAATTTTAGTTGCGTTTGGAGGTAAGGAAATATTCGAAAACACATATTTTATGAATTCAAACGGTCGGGAAATCTTGGTAAGTGGAAGGTGACCATTCGAAAGCTCAATTCTATAGGAAAAGGCTCTCAAACAATTTCGATGGGGCGTTGTCAATCGGAGAAATAAGTGCTTAAACTTCGAAAGTGTTAGTTTTGTACTAAATGTGTTTTTTCTCAGTTTATCTAACTTCTTGTTGTTTTTTCTGTCATTGCATTTAACAGTAAAATTAGTATTATAGTAATACAAGCTAAATAAATAAGAAACATAGAGCGAACGTGGAGAAACAGGATGGAGTAATTTTCGCTTAGGATTCAATCAGTTTCCTGTTGTGGTGCTTAAAATCTTGTATTACTTCTTTTTGAGATTTTATTTTATTTATTTTTTTCACGAAAGATCAAAACCTACCAATACCTGATTCTGTTCCTTTACTAATAGATAGTACTAGGGATATGAACGGAACCGCGCTAAGAAAACGCAGTTTCTACGAGTGGGACTTTTTATGTCAACGTTGTTTTTTTTGTGTATATTTTTCCGATCAACGGAAAAGGTGTTGATCGGAAGGAGCGATGTGAGACGACTAGGGTGGGTAAGACGAAAACAATTATATGCCTGCCCATATACATGATCAAATAATATATTAATATAGGAATGTTCTACTCTTTTAATAGTATATTAATAAACACATAAAATGTAGGAGGAAGTTATATTATACATTGTCCATTATTTACTTTTAATTATATATACTATGTAAAGTAATTTGTTGTATTGTTGCTTTCTACTTGTCCCTTAAATAGTTTTTAGTTTGTTTTGTAATTATTTAAATGTATTATTATTCATTAAAGGTGAAATGACCTGTGAAGAATGCTTTAAATAAATAAATACTTTAGACAGTAGAAAGAATCTGAAGTCCTTCTCATCGAATAGAATACAACCATTTTGCATTCCAAGCAACTTGAAAAGTTTACTGTATCCTTGTGGATAATAATATTCCATCCGTATTTCCCTAATTTATTCTCAGAATAAAAAGTACTTTTTTCGAAATTTGAAGTATAATATTCACAATGTAAAAACCTACAAGTTAATTGAATATTTGATAGAGATCTTAATCATTATTCAAATCCCCGAGAAAATACTTAGAAATGAAGAAAAACATAGAGTGAAATCTCTTTGGTTACTTTACTAATGAAATATCCTACGCGAAGGAATAAAAGGAAGGGGGGGGGGGAAGGCATTAATAAAACGAGGCTGAAAATTTATAAATTGCTCCTTTACCTTATTCCGCTCTTGGGCCACTCTCTCGGATAAAAAGAACCTCTTATGAAACGCGAATGCTCGATATGATTTGAAAGTAAAATATATTCTGCGACCGGAATTGAAGCTTTAAGTTGCCCCGGTTGCTTATGCGTCCGTAGTAATTTTTCTTGTATTATTCATGTAAATGCGGTAACTGTGATGTAAAATGTTATCAGGGCGACTGGAGAAAATGAGTTTCCCGATGAAGGGGTTCATAACAATCCATCTCTCTCTATCTTCTAATCCATTCGTCATCTCTTCTTGTATTTGATTGGTGGATTAGTTTAGAAGGATTGTATTTTCGCTTCATAATCATTTATTGTTAACACTTATAAATCTCTTGAGCAATATTTTAGCTCGTTCTGAAGGAATGTAACGAGATTAGCTGCATTATTTTTATAACAGAAGAAAGGATATTGCCTTCAATAACCCTTAAGATTTTGTGTGTTTTCAAATCTTCATCGCTAGTGCCAATGTAATTCTGGTCCTAGACCGTTTCAAGGACCAAGCGGCTTTTAAAATGTAAGAGTAAAAGGAAGGATTACTGACCATACTATCTCCCTAGTATGCTATTCAAATAATAGAAAGTGTGTGTGTATTGGTCATACAGCATCTTTCTCCAGCAGTCTTACTCCTCCTTTCTTCGCAATATTTCGCCGGATTCCTCTCCGGCTTGTCTGGCAGTCACTCATCCTTGCTGGTTCATTCCCTTACCAACCACAAGTGTAAACACTATAAAACAAGGGTCTCCCCGTGGTCCAGTGGCTAACGCCATAGATTCATATTTGGGAGATAGTGGGTTCCTCTCTGCACCCCCTGGATGTCGGCGCTAATGTCCAAGATGTCCATGTGCCTTAAAAAAACAAACTATGAAACAAAACTTTATAAGCATTCGATTCGAAGCGGGACAATACCAGAACTCTATCTTTATTATGCTGAGGTAGGGACGTCTTTCAACGTGCCCTTCACTGAAGGAGGCCAATTTCCTCCAGGCCTCGTACCTTTACGAATACGGATGCAGGGATTTTTTTTTACGGCCAATCAAGGCTATTAGCTGCTATCTATTGGTTACTCTCCCTAAACGTCCATGGTGGAGCAGAGAATTTTTCCAATGGGCTTCATAGATGACAGAACTCAACTTGCAGCAGGCGTGATTCGAACCTACATAGTCGGATACGCTATCAACACAACCACTGTGACTCCGTTATATTTATTACCAGATCGCAGAACGTTTACCTCAGGACGATGGTAACCTTTGACGTTCTTCGTCCTTAAACCTTATTCATACATACATACGTTTAGCTTCTATATATGTTATTATCATTATTATGAGTTTATCTATTTTACCAATTGATGGTTTCGTTGTTAACGGCTAACTTAAATATTTGATTGGTGCAAACATATTTTTTTTAAATCGTAGATCATGTTTGACATGAGTTGTAAGAACTTAAAATTGATCTGTGAAATAATAATTTAATAATGCTTTGTAAAAAAAGAGCAATTCACTAAGTTAACACGATATGTTCACACAATCCATAGTTAAAGAGAGGCTTCACAAGAACTGTATAAAAATATAAACTTTTATCGTTCATTTTATTATATTTTGGTACAAAACTGTTTCATTGCCTTTTTCGGCTGTTCAGAAATTTGCAACAGTAAAATAAAGACCAATGTTTTATAGAACTAATAAAGTAAACTGATAAGTGACACAAATTATAACAAACCAGGAAATAATATAGGTATGATAAATCAACAAATTTAATAGAAAACATATTTAAGCAATAAGTTTAAATCCAATAATTTTTGAACCCAGATCTACCGATGTTATGCTTCTGGGCATAATATAATTTTATAAAATAACTTTCATATTATAAATACATTTTTTTAATATTTTTATCTTATGAATATGTGTTTACTGGTGGTAGCTTTATTCGCTATCAAGAACTGATAGTTTCACTTTTTGGTGAAAATCAACATGTTGTGAACTCTCAATAATATAATAATGTTACAGCATAGCAAGTTAATTGATTAAGTGGAGACAATGTTTGGCGAAACTGTTTTGTTTTTACAAAATTTTGAATTAATGTAATTTTTCTATTGTAAGTTCGTGTATTGTTTATCTGCCGGCGACATTAAGGTATATAGAGCGTTTAAATACATACAGAGTTCAGCGGGATTTTATAATATTTCTGGAGCGAGTTCACTTGGTGTTTGAGGGTTTTGAAGGATTTGTGTAAAAATGGCTGTACTACTGGAAAACTCCAGTGCCCAAGTTCATCGGTTTCCATCTCGAATCGCAAAAAGCACTTCGTCTACTCACTTCCGCCTCGGTAATACCCATCGACTATTTTTCTAAAAATTCTCTCTTATGCGCCAGAGGCGGATTATAAGATTTTGAAGTGTATATTTTTTACCTCTAAGTACTTTTTTTTTTGTAATTATTATTTGTGTTTCACCCACCAAATTTTTGTATATATATATATATATATATATATATACATATATTTATATATACATATATATATATATATATATATATACATATAAATAGATTTGATTTTCTTTAATTATTATATCTCTTACATTCTTGTTTAAATAGGTTTTTTTTCCTTTAATATTTTTTGTTCATATATTCATATATTTATTTTAAGATCATATAGTTTAGTTTTTAACATTTATAGTCTGTTTTTCATAATAATGTTAAAAGTATGGTGTTTATTAAGTAATATGATGACTTTTTCTTGTGTGATAAATAAAATATATTGGCTCTCAGAGGTCAGAGCCCTTACTGCCGAACGTTAAGAAAAATCGATGAAATACAGCGTGAGATAGTAATCGGTAGACATTATTAGTAGATTAGGATCAGGATTTAGTGGCGATTAACATTTTATCATGTTTTTACGCCAAATTATTAGTAGATTCTAGATATTACGCAGAGCTATCAAGAAACTAGGAGGAATAAAGTGCATCTTTCAATTATTAGAGTCATTATAAAAGAATCTCCAATTTAATAGGTAAACACCCGTAGCCTGATTAGTATCTGTCACCACACAAATTTGATTTAATTTAAATTTAACACTATTATTCTAGAATATGCAGGAAAATATTCTGTTAAAGGCGCAGAATTCCTAAGACCCCGGGATAGCCATAATTCATTTTAGCTCTAAGAGTAGCTTTAAGACTTACCTTCCGACGGGAACATTAACCCGACCACTCATGCGGCACAATTCTTCTCTATTTCACGCAAATTTACGTTTTAAGAAAAATATCTTATAATGGCCTACGATTTATTTCATAGATTTTCTTAAAATTCGGCAGTAAGGGCTCTGACCTCCGAGGGACAATATATTTTATTTATAAGGAATGAGAAAGCCATCATATTAAAAAATACAAAAATATATTTGGAAAAGAAAAAAATCTACTATTAGGCAAGAAAATAAGAATGATAATCAAATAAATAAATATACACTAAAAAAATAATGAAGAGATTGAGAGATGTATACAACAGCCTTAGGCTGCTTTTATCTGGAGTCAAAATAAATAAAAGAATAAAAACGTTTAGTAGCAAGAACATTCCAATCCAAAACTACCTCTATAAAAATACTGAAACCGTTGTTGTATATGGCTTAACCGAAACCAATAAATGTACAAAACTCGGTTCCTCAGGAGCTACGTACGCTTCATAAGCAGGCTTCAAAGAAACCACTTTCCTCCATTAGTCTGATTTGAATTATAGTGAAAAAAAGAAAGAAAAAAAGATGCCCCTTAATGACATCATGGATATTTTGGTTTTGATCGGGCTTTCAGGTAATACCTCACTCCTAATTGACCTATATTACATATAAAAGAACTCGTCTGTTCTTCTGCTACAGAAATATTACAAACCAAGAATCCCGGCAAAAACAAAAACTAATATTGTGGGACCTAAATCTATTTCATCTATCTTCATCAATTTTTTCAACTGCTAAACTTGTTCATAACGCTTGGTGTGTCGGAACAACTCATAAATAATAAAGGTTAATCTTATTTCATTCAACTTATAATAAAAGGTATGTCAACAAAAATAGTCTTTTTCTTCATTTTAGGTGGAAAGAATTGAGATAAAAAACCCGTATTTTCAAAATCTCCACTAACTTCCTGGACAACCCCACTAAGTTGCTTTAGTAAGGCATTTTCTTGTACTTCCTTCTTAAATAAATACTACATATTTTAAAACTGCAATGAATTGAGATTTGAGTAGCAGCATCATTAAAAGGGTTGCATGAGTGAATTTAATGAAATCTATAAAAGAATTATGTGTATCAATCATTTTCGCTATTATGAACCGAGAATAATATGTACTTAAGCTTCCATACGTACATGACGTAATCGCACAATGGAATTGTTCCTTCCATTTTTTTTTTGTTTGGGTCTTTATAGTAACCCTTAAAGCAATAGGTGTATATATATATATATATATATATATATATATATATATATATATATATATATATGTGTGTGTGTGTGTTTGTTTGAATGAGATCGAAAAACCAGTTTCAACCGTCATTAGCATAATATGTGTTACGCGATAACAACGGGTATATTAGAGGAATAAAACATAATATCGAACAATCTCGTAATTTCGGCTCATTTTACTAAAAAAAATGCAATTTGAAGTAATTCTATCTAATACAGAAATTATGCAAGACCACTTTTTATGAGTTAATTCTCAAAGTAAGGTGTTAGACAATCTCTGCACGATACATTGGAGCAAGACTCGTCCTAGGAAGCAAAATAATAAAGTTTTCAATGTCATAATGAGCGAAGGCACGCGATAAAGGTAAAGTCTTTAAGAAGTCAAGGTCCGTCACGCAGGAGCTACATAACTAAACACATTCCTCTGCGAGGTACTTAGTTTACGCAGCCTTCCTGAAGAAAGTGTCTTTAATTTATATGTATAAAAATCACGTGTATGTTTATCTGTTTGTTCTTTATAAAAATCCAGACCGTTTGACCTATTTTGACCAAACTTGGCAAACGGGTAGGTCTTGGATTCGGGGAATGTCATAGGCTAGGTCAAAAACCAAGTAGTCGTAGGCTAGGTCTACCAGCTGCCTGTCCCTATAAAAATTCACACCATTCATAGGCTAGGTCAAAGTCGTCCAGGACTCACAGTTCGGAATTCAAGGGTTCGAAACTGTGAACCCGAACGAATATTTGCGTCAATAGATTTTAACATTATGTACTTGTTTCGTTACTATTTTATGGTTGCTTTTCTAGATGGAGAAAGGAGGTGTATCGTATATAAATACCAACTACAAATATTTTTGCTTTTTTACATTTGTAATCAATAGTTAGCCAAATTATTAATTTTTTATTTAATTCTTTCTTTGAGTAATCCTAGTAACTTCTAAAGGAGCGATTTTTTTTCTTTTTACGAATCATATTATCTATTAGTTGGACATGATAACTACCGAGTATCGTTGCTAGGAAGTAAAAATAACGATGGAAACGGAAAGATAAATAATTTGGCTCCGGCTTAGAGCACCTTTCCTAACGGACTGTTTAGTTTATTTTGACAACTCATCTTTCTAATCAGATTAGCGTAATGTATGCCGAGTTTCGTTGCAATATAACAAACATTTTGACCGTTATTGGCATATTAGGAATTGCGTCTGGAGTAAAGCTCCCCCCTCCTCCTCCAGATGGCCCGATTTCGACGTGAATACTGTACACCATGTTTCATAGTGAAGAAACTGCCTGTCTAATATGTATAGTTTTTCATAACATATATATATATATATATATATATATATATATATATATATATATATATCCTTTTAAATGAAAGGTAATTGAAATAAAAAAACTGAAAGGTTTTTTTTAGGGACTCCGATTGAAATCATTAAAGGGATGTTTGAGGCAATTTGTAAACTTCGATTAAAAGATCATTCATTTCATTCGTTTGTAATAAATGAATAATAGAAGCCAATTACCTCTGTTTTTTTGATTAAACGATACGCAGTAATGTGGATGGGTATATTTTACTTTATTTTCTACACAGCTATTTACAGCTGATTGACGCCTTCAGTAGTAACCTCAGTGTTGATATGGCCATTGCATGGGATGGTTCGCCTTTTTACAAATTTGTCGTGTTAGTGGAATAGTGAGATTTTTTGCTCGTTTTAGCACTTGACTTCTACTGCCGTGCATATGATTACCCAAACTTGGCTCACTATTCGGTATTTTTATTTTCGTTGGGTAACTGAATACTCTTCGCATTATTGAGTGGCACATTTACACATGAAGCAGTAGTTAGAGTATGTAGAAAGAGAAACACATTTGGCACACAGAACAAAACGAGGCGAACAGTGCTGCCACTCGCGTGTTGTATTTACAGTTAACTGTTTACATTGCTATTTATAGGTTATATTACAAGGTTATTGGTTCTAACCTTTTTGTAGCTGAGAGAAAATCAATCACATGCATTTTATACGACAATAAAATACCTCCGTCGTTTCTTTAGTTCCAAATTCTACTTTCGTTTGTCCAATGTATAATTAACACATATTTTTTGGTTTCGGTCTTCGTTGATTAGAGCAGGAAACGGAGAACCAGATAAAATGAAAAGATTAATATGGCTGATTTGTGATTACACCTAATGAGGTCAAGAGAGTGTCGACGTAAGGAATACAGAATTCTGCTGCTCGTCGTCTTCTTTTACTTATTTATCAATTCACCGAATAGCTTATGGTGCTTATGGAAAATGTGTTTCTTCACTATTTATAGTGAGATGTACTTATACTTTAAAGTATAGACTGAAAGGCAAAACATTTGGTTGAGATACAACACACACGAAATAAGAAATTGAATGTAATAAATAAGTTTCAGGCCATTCAGTGTACTAATACATAATACAGGGCTGCACATTGGATGGACACGCCGCCGTTTAATTGGAAAAACACAGACCTCGATTTTGAACTAGTAACTCTATGCAATGAATGAGGCAGGAGAAGCCTTCGAATTGACAGAAACGAAATTTTCAAGGAAGCCAACAAAATAAGAAATTTTTTTTTTTTTTTTTTTTTTTTTTTTTTTTTTTTTTAATTGTCTGCCTCTACTCATGAAGAGTCATTGGCAGGTCAATGAGTGAAGAAAGAAACAAGTATTTACCGAACATTTAAAATAAACATACAAATCACCAATTTATACAATATATATGAGTTTACGCGAAATAAACGCATACACATGGGCTAATTATTAGTTTTATACGTAACTAAATAATGCCTAACTATGAGTAGACTAATTACTTAAATTTAATAATAGTTCAATTTGTAATACTTAAAGGAGTACTCCTTAAAACATTTTTTATTATAGAAATAAATGCATTTCCTGCAAGTGTTTTATAATTAATAATTGGGTTGATAACATATATCAGAAACATTGCCATGCACTGGCTGCTAGGTCACAACAAGATTGTAAAATGTTTAATTGAAATCTGAAGAAAAAATTTGTCAATTAACAAATAACGGAGAAAGTCTTGAAGAAAACTCTAACAAAACAAACACAAAAACGATAATACATTATTAGAAGTGCTCGTGGTTGCCGCTAAGTGACCAGTAAAAAAATTTTTTTTTATTTATTTACTTACTGCTTGATCGCAACGGAGGCGACTAGCAAATTAGTAAGTCTATATGGAAACGTCAGCTTCGAACAAAAAGATAATATTATTAAATAAATTATAATGCATAATCATAACATAAAGGATAGAAATATAATTTCAGACAAAGTATCAAATAGACCAGTAAAAAATAAAAGCGAGGTAAACAAAATAACAATTTTCTGTGGAAACAATCACGAAGAAATATTTGTTTCTTTACTACGGTTTGGCCTTTTTTTACTTCGACACGAATACTTAACGACAAGACGAAATATACCAATATGCGACAGATGTATCATCGAGTCAAACAGTTACTGGCAAACTTAATCTCCCAAATAATTTGCTATAACTCTATAAATGATTGCCAGTATATCAACATTATACTGACCTGCCTCAAGAATTCAGGACCGTACAAACTTATTAAATGATCTTAAGTACTGTTACCTTAGAAATAAATATATAGCCTGTGATATGAAGAAAAAAAATTGATATGAAGTAACATTTTCCTTTTTATCCTTCAACAAAACGTAAAGGCCTGTAGCAATATGTACCAAGCTGAAATCCTAGATTTATTTCAGTAGAAACTGTTTGCCAAAGAAGTGGCACTAGCAATAAATAAAAAAATATATCAGGTAGCTGAGGCAGAGTTTTTATTACGTTTGTAGAAATGTACATTTGTTTAGGACTCACAGGAGATGATAGCCGCAAAATAAATTACAAACGTATTTGCTGATCTTCAGTCAATCATAGTACAATCCTAAGCAATGTTGGGCGTATGGACATAATAATTACACTGATATTAAATAATATTTACATTTAAACAATAATTCGAGCACTTTTTTTGGTAACCGTATTCGAGAAACATTGAAACACCTACTTTTCCTAGCTAATTTTTAGTATGGGTATTCAGATACGATTCATTCATTTGGAACTTGTTAGAAATGTTCGATATTCATCTAATCTAAAATGTTTTAATTTTGGTTGCGTTTTGAGGCAAGAAAGTATTAAAAAAAAATATTTTAATAATGGGCATGAAAGGTTTTCGGCACTTAGTATATTTTCTAAAATATCTTGAAAAAGGTTGGGAAATCGTGATAAGTGGGAGGTAACTATTCGAAACCTTAATAAATTCTCTACAAAGAAGTTTCCGAATCTCTTTTCGATGGGGGATATCAATCTTAATGATGATGCTTAAACTTCAACGGAGTTTTGTCTGTCTTTTGCTAACTTTTTAAGTGGTTGCTGTTTTTTGAAATTGCATTTAACAGTACATGATTATATTAGTAAAGGCGAGAAAATGAGAATCACTTTTATAGTGTTTCCATGAGCGAACGTTGAGGAAGAGGATGGATTAATTTCATCTTAGGATACAATCAGTTTCCTGTTGTTGCTCATAAAATCTGATATTACTTCTCTTTGGGATTTTATCTATTTTTTTCAGTAAAGATCAAAACCTACCAATAACTGGTTCTATTCCTCTAATAATGGCAATAGGAATATGAACGGATATGCGCAAGGATGACGTAGTTCCCGTGGTCAATTTTCACACTAGCTTCCTAGGTTGCCAAGTCCTTTGTGTCATCAGTAAAAATATGAATAAAACAACAGGATTCCCAGTAAATAAACAGAATCGGAGTATTCAATTGTGGAATTGTATAATGGTTTGGGACAGACTCCCTTTACAAACTACACATACCTACCTTTGGTTACTCCATTGAATAATATCTTTCGGTTGGAAATTAGTTTGCACTGCCGGTAGCGGCCGTTTAATCAAGGTTTGATAACTATATTGGAGCAGGAGTACGGAAATTGTCGCCGACCAACTCGCCTGTGCTTCATTAAACAAACTTCATCAAGTTTCTAGCGAGTTCATTGGCTCGACTCTGAAAGCAAGCTCTTCCATTTATTTGATGAACCGCATGGAGCACCAGTGTTCCATAATGGAGGGCATTCGTGCAATTTAACTCGTAATGGCTGTTTGTATTTTCTCCTTTAATGACAGCCATGTCAAATGAATTCCTCACAAAATGGTTGGACATATTGAACTGATTTTATATTCGTTTGGTACAGAGAGAATAAACAAGCGTCGCTGCTCGCAATCTATCGTAAGTTTTGTTAACCAACAGAATACGAGATCGGCTTAAGGGTTTCCGTTAATGGGCTTTATTTATGTTTTCTGGCGTTTGATATACAATAAAACTACTTTCTAAGCTTCATATTTTTCCTTTAGTTTCGGTTACCTACCCTAAAATGACAGATCAAGTATTTTTTCACACGTTTGACTGTGATGCACTATGACATACAAATTTCGGTTATTTTTGGAATATTATTACCAATGTTTTATCAAAACGCACGAGAAGGTGGTCTTTATTATATACCTTCATAATGGTTGCGAAATGGTGGTAAGTGAAATATCATGATACGGAAGACTCCGTATTAATTTTCTAATGACAAGTTTTAAACATATATTTCGACAGGAAGACCTTATGCAAAAACCTATTAAATGTAAATTTGCTGAGTTGTTTTATTATGTAATCAACATTTTATTCCTAGAATATTAAGGACCTGAACGCATTTGAAGTCGCCGAATAAAAATTATATAAAAGCGTCTATTTTTTATTATTATTTGCTCGGGCAATTTTAAAATTTCTGAATTGTATTAAGAATCATTTGATGCCTTGAGATTTATTTTTTATTTTTTTCGATTTTTCTTTTTACATTCAAAAAAAATGTTCTGAGAAATTGTCGACATACGCATACTTCAATTATTGTTATATGAGTTTTTTCGAAGATATTACCGCAAAAAGTAGCTTGCCCTCACTCAATATCAACTAAAAACACATGCACCCTGGTCTATCTTCTTTCGTTGAGGGATTGATAGAATAGATTGTTCTCACATTCACTAACAAGTATATCATCCAAATATCCTATAAGGCTTCAGTAAATGTTTGGGTCATTCTTGTTGCGCCCGTTCCACTGATCAATAGAAGAAGACGGGACAAGACCAGAGAGAGGTGGGGATTAGGTTACCTTGAAATGACTAAGACTAGAAGATCGTCAAGTGGAATGAGGAACCCTCGTGTACTGAATGACAAGTCGCCGCGCTGCTTGACATTCAGGCCCACAGCCATTGGCCACATTCAATATCAACAGGCCTCATTCTAATAGACGGCATAGCTACAGTTTACCGCTAGTCCAGTTAATTGAAACGGTAACCACCTATCTAGGTGCTCAGACCGGGTGCTTATCGGCTCAAAGAAGTTATCAACGAACTTATCACTCTAATATTGAAATGGATATTTTACAAAATATTTTTGAGTTCCCATTTTCCGAAGAATTATTTCAGGCTATTTGCACAATTCTTTGAGATTTGGACTGTAGAGTTATATTTTAAATCTAGCACCATCCAATAATTACCAATGTTTGCTAGGAAGTTCCTGATTTTCAATATTTAATCTGAAAGCATTATAATATATCCATTGATCTCATTGCAAATGCTAAGCGGTCATGAAGGATTTGATTGGGGGTTTAAGGGCAGAAAACTAATTATTTAAAATTTATTTATTTATACATTAGTGAGACCGCGAGAAGGGCAATTCATCACTTAAAACACTTAAATAAGAATAAACAATAGTGAACAATTGTAAACAATTTGAAATTTGTCTTTAAGACAATGTTGTTTTGGAAAAAAATACCGTCACATAGATACAAGAATCAAATATGAACATGTATAAATATATACAATTTTCCCCCAAGTTATTTTTTTATTATTATTTATTTACGTGTTTATTTATTCATTGCTGATTAATTTATTAGCATTTTAATTTCTTTTTAGTCCTGTTTATTAAGGATTGGGAAAAAGCTCTCTAGCATATCTCATTGCAAAGATACTACCAGACATCATCTCTAAGGATCAATAACACTCCAATACTTGACGAACACGATTAAACTAAACATTCAGAAATTACTGTCATGACACCTGAGTTGGAATAACTGACCATAGATTTAAATATCGAACTGACCAACAAATATACATCTGAAGAGTGTGCAAACAGAAATCCTGCTAACCCTGCAGGGTAACACTGAAATACGTGGATCCCGTGAACCAACTTGTAACATAAAATATAGACTTTACAGTAAAAGATTTGCTTATTAAGAAGGCGAAATTAATTAAATATCCCACATGATATAAATGATTTGATGAAAGATAACAGCCAGTACATAAATACAACTTAATAAACACTCTTCGCTGAACAGTACAAAACTGTACAATATAAAATTTGAAGATACCTGATATATGCCCAGTAGCATTCGTATATTGACTTTTTAAAACCTTTGTCCTGGCAATTAAACATCTAAAAGAAATTCTGCTTCATACGGGTCTTTTCCCTATTTGAATGAGTGAAATCGCCAAAGAACCTGTGTACCTATTTACTAATGAATATACTTTAAAATAAGAAATACTCTAATTTTTCATTCGAAAATAAATTTATCTATTTTTTTTTTAATTATTGCTCACTCTCCACGGATTTGTTACTTTCGTTTTTGGCGGAATTTCCATTCCAAAATCTCCAAAAATGAGAGACCATTTCTGCTTCTGAACATTTACTGCTAGAAATCTTAGTGAATTGGGCTTCAATGCAAAACTGATAGAAACGTATGAGTTCTAACTTGTAGGAAATAATAATGCTTACCTAATAAAACCAAATTATTACTAATAAAATAGTTCCTAACCGGTAAATTTATTTTATAGTGTAAAGTATTTTTTTTAATATATAAACAATAATTTTATACACTTTATACTCGGATGGCCTAGAAAAGGATATTGTAATGGAAGTAGGTCATATCTCAAAATTTCTATCTACCTCCCTCCCCCTTCTCTCAAACTGTATATATATATATATATATGAACATAAATAGTTTTAACAATGAAATAATAAGGTTAGGCGATTGTGGCTGGCCTAACAAAGGCCGTTCGCTTGTAAGGCTTCCAGATCGTCTACCTCGCCTCGTGCTTCCTTGCTCAAGACAGCAACGAACTCTTAGTTCATAATCTTATAGGGTTGGGATTTGGACATTTGTGAACGGAGGAAACCTGTAAGTCTGGAGATTTTGAAAATTTAGTGACATAAGTTGTACATGCATAAATACTTCGCAGTATGTTTGCCTTAATGTTCGAAATCATTACCCTGTCTTTCGACATTTACAAATATAAGAGCTTATGTAATTTATCTAATTGTGGGTGGAGATTCGCATGTGTAATAATAAATTCATTTTTCTATTGTGGATCGTTCCTATAGATATAAGTAGACTAAATATTTCTTTCAGGAAGTTAGAACTGGAAGCTCTCCATTTATCTAGTCAAAACGGATTACGAAAATTCTTTGCATTTTATTTAATTTTTTCTGCAGTAAGAGAATTGGCAATCGAAATTTTTTATTTTTTTGACTGAAAAAAATGAAATAAAAAAATAAAATAAAATCAAACGACAGCATTAATTCTATAAACTACTGAAAGAAATCAAATAATATAAGCAGGGCCTGTAGTAGAAATAACAATGTAGAGGTATGCTATCTATCAGCTAGGATCTAGACATCCAGGTATATCCATGGATACCACATCGAGGGATCATCTGCGGGCAGGATTAGTGCTTATGATGGATTGCCTCGTACAGGAGGTATGCTCAATGCGAATAGGCAATTCTACGATATCTTCCATGTACAAACTCTATTTATGGTTGTATGTGTGTTTAAACACACACGCATTTAACAAATAAAATACTTTCAGAACAAACTAACCTTCATTATGCAGAAACCGACAGGATCTCCTGTTTGTACTAATTTTTGACACCCGATAATCCAAAAAATAGTTTCATGAATCAATATTTTACAAAGTAAAAACGAACACATTACTCTCCTGACGCTACCGGATATGAAACATTGAAATCAGTATATCCGTTGACTTATTGGCAAAACTGGCAACAAACTTAGCGATACTTGACTAAACACCATGATGACAACCGACTTGAGAAACAGCATACTACTAACACACTGTACGAATGAAAAGAAAATTTATTGAAGAGTGAAAGCAAATTCAGAAACATTAAGATCAGGACCGCAGCCTGGAAAAAAGGAAAATTATCTCGACAAGCTGAACCAATTTAACCAGGATTTCTCAATTTCTGGCGAAAGAGAAAAGAGTTTAAAATGTAGTCTTTAAAATACTAAATGTTTGTTAAGATATATACTAAACATATTAAAAAGAAAGAAGAAGGGGAAAAAACCAGAGATAAAAATTTAAAATATAAAATAATATAAATTTAAAATATCAGGAAATTAAAAAACACATTAGAATAATATATAATAAGAATTACCCAAAACAAAACGAAAAAACACAACAAATGAAATATTAAATAAATTACTTATTAAATAATTTTATGCAGAATTTAGAGAAGTTGGGGATATTTTGTATTATATGTTCATATTTTTTAAATGACTAATTATAGAGTCAATATGGTGACTGTTGACAGTGAATCAGTTATGCCCTCGGGTATGTCCATAATCGTTCTATGAATGCAGTCGGTTAGTAAATATTTAACTGTTACTTCCTTATTACAGCTGTGACATTTTGGTCAATAAGTCTCAGTCATTATGTAATGCATGGCCATCTATAATTAGTAATTAAACAAATAACGCTTAGAGGTATTTATGAAAACAAATTAACATAGTTTCTACAGGCCGCCTGTCTATAAGTAGTTTTTTTTGTTTTATTTTTTATCGACATCTAGGCCATTAGCGCCTATAAGTAGTTGATTCCATTTTTCATGCAGGGCTAACCGAAGGTTGATAATATAGTAAACTAGGTCAATAATTATCAGGAATTTCTTTTAATCTTTTACGATAATGGAATTATCCTTTGAGTCATAAAGAATATTATTTCTAGGACACTTCTAATTTACATAAGGCATAAATTCTTCAGCTCTATCTCCCTCCTTCAAATATTGATATTACTGGTAGTTTTAGGACATTCCAAAGGAACTTAGCTATTGTGGTTGGAGTCATGCAAGAATATTATATATATATATATATATATATATATATATATATATATATATATATATATATGTATATATATATATATATATGTATATATATATAAATCAGTCCCGTAACAGGCCACGAGGGCCCTGAGGGGCAGATACTATAGAGGTACCTGATTCACGACCATACGGGCACACTAGGGAGTTAGTGTGGTCAGTACTATGCTCCGGCCGCCTGATTTTCCCCTAGGCTGCTTCGACTGCTAGAGTCATTAGCACCCAAGGTACCCATTGATAAATTTATTAAAGGCTGGGTTGGCCTAGGGACGGTCAGGGAGGCCGAATTCAACCCATGAACGAAGACACTAGAAGAAGAAATCTTTAGTGCTTGCTCCGGATTTGAACTCAGGTCCTCCAACTTATTAGTCCAGTGCTCTACCACTGAGCTAACCTCGCCCCCATATATATATATATATATATATATATATATATATACATATATATATATATATATGTATATATATATATATATATATATATATATATACATACATATATCTTTGTTTCACCCATCCTCTGATCTACTCTCTCTCTCCTTCTTTGCCTCGCCCCAAATGCGGAAAAAAACACAGTTCAATTCCTTTTAAGTATTCGTTTTAAGGTTTTTTTGAAGACGGATAAAGCGCTTTATAAACAGAATCCTGAGGTTGAAGGTGTCGAAGAGGTGAAAAAGGCATTATCTTAAGAGTTCTGAATTTAGACAAGGACCTTGTATAAACATGTACCGCCGGCGAAGGCCGTGGATAACTGTGAGAAATTCCCAGATGTCCTTCTGGGAGTCAAGTACTGTTCTCAGAATCTTCTCTTTATTGCTGATATCATAAGGTATCTCACAGCCCTGGGCAGATGCACTCTCTCTCTCTCTCTCTCTCTCTCTCTCTCTCTCTCTCTCTCTCTCTCTCTCTCTCTCTCTCTCTCCCCCTCCCTCTCTTCTCTCTCTCTCTCTCTCTCTCTCTCTCTCTCTCTCTCTCTCTCTCTCTCTCTCTCTCTCTCTCTCTCTCTCTCTCTCTCTCTCTCTCTCTCTCTCTCCCTCCCTCTCTCCCCCCCCCTTTCTCTCTCAATATCTCACTGTCACTTTCTCTTTTGCTTTCTTTTCCTTTGCCATATCTTATGACTGCCCTAATATCAGTCGTTAAGCAAATGTTTACGATTTTAAATTCTTGTATGTCAGAACAGCCCCAACATCATTGTTAAGTGCAATTTTATTGGAATTCACTTGTTCAAAATGTTATTTTAATTTATTTTCGTACTAATAAGCAATACACACATTTTTCTCTGACAAGGACATATTGTACCTCACTCAGTCACCTCAGTCTCGCTTTCTATCATTCTCTATTTCTCCCGCTTTCTCACACACACACACACACACACACACACACACACTCTCTCTCTCTCTCTCTCTCCCTCTCTGTCCCCCAGAAGTCTATCTCAATTTATCTCTTTTTTTCTCGGTGTACCTTTTAAACAAAATCTCTAAAGACAGCAGGAAATGTGGAGGCGAAATAGAGAATGATAATATTCGCTCCAGTTGGCGTTACATTACTAATTCTAGAAAAAGACTAAGACAGCTGATGCGAAACTGGATTTATGCTTTGCGTTTCTCTCGGTTAATTTTACATAATGCCCTTGCTCTTCCTCGTCCTCTACTCCTCTTTTCTTATATTCTCTAATCTCTTGGTAATTTCTTTCCTTCCATTCTTCTTTATTTCTTCTTCAAAAAGGAATTTTTGTTATTATAATTCTTCCTGGAAATGATTTCTTGCTTCCTGAAGCTTTTGCTTATTTGAATTTTCACTACATTTTTTAATTCTAACGGATCGCATATAGTAGTTGAGTAATTAAAAATAGCTGCACAGCATACTTTTCATTAATAGTTTGTCCACCTCCCCCCAATTTCTTATTTACAACATCGAAATGATGAAGCAATCCTGCTGACGAAAAATATTTTAAAACCCATAAATCAAGAAGAAATATGTGGTTTAACTTTGTATGTATATTTGTTTCCTCCTTACATTAGCCCTGCAAGAAGCTACGCATTTTTCTTAAGTTCCTGAACATTTTAGTTGTTGGACTTGTTTTTGAAATGAACCCTTCAAATTCAAATAATATAAAAAAAACAGTAATAACTTTTACTATAAAACTGATTGATTCCTGAAATAATTATAACGTTATAAGCTGAGTAATATTGGTTTTCATAAATATAAACAGGCTTTATTCCTCCAGTAAAGAGCTCGAAGAAGTATAGGTTAGAAAATATTTGTTGCATGGAGAAAAAAAAAAACAGTGGTCATTGTGTTGAGAAAAACTCATAAAGGGAAAATGGAATAAAAATAAGGGATATTCGGAGAAAATGGTGGGAAAATATAGAATCACTGGTTTCACCGAATAGCAAAAAGCCAAAGTAAATACAGAACCAGCAACTTGTTGACTTACATGTCAACCCTCATATTTTCGTATGGGGATTCACCAAAACAACCAGCTGTTCAATATTTTTATTCATATTGTTGGATTGCATTGGAGTTCATTATTAGTCAAATTTATGTTTTTTAAGCTGTGAACTAATTTTCAAATCTTTTAAATTGGTTAAAATTAACATAATTGAGTTTATATTCACAAGGTTAAAGATTTTAATCAGAAAGTTAAAGTTATATTGATAATCAATAATAAAGCGATAGTTCCATTGGTAGCATGTCATTTATCCAGATCTTCATCAAGATTGGAGTTTAAACGCATTCGTAAGCAGAAAATAGCTCGGCTTATGGCCAGAAAAAAATATGCCGACACTTTAAAACACATTTTCTTATAAAAAATGTAGTTTTATTAAGATACCACAAGGCGGAAGCCTGACTCTACAATCCCAATCTCAACAGTCAACGATTTCCCCTCAATCATTTAAAAAATAAGTCCGACTCGTAGGAGCAGCCATCTTAGCCTTTTCCTCTTATAATACTTATATCTGGTGTGAATTGCAAAGGTTCTAATAGAAACTTATAATATTCCAATGTCAATTGATACAAATTTACTTCTCTATCGATTTTATAGAACACTAGCTGTTACCCGGTGTGCAATGCTACACCTACTTTATATTAAATATCTGTAGCCGGGCTTACCATGCTACACATGCTTCATATTAAATAGTTGTAACCCAGCTTCCATGGTACGCCTACTTTATATTATATATTTAAAAAAAATGAATGATTATATTATATTTGTCCAAATTATGAGAATATAAGATAATAAATTGAGAGCTCGGCTGAAAAATTTATTTTCCATTTTTTTAAGAGAAAGTGGGGTGGAAAATAAATTAATCCTTATTTTTTAAAAAGTACCCTTATTTTAAAAAGTACCCTTACTTTTAAAATGGTATTACAATTAAATGATTCCAAATAATTTAATTGCAATACCGTTTTAAAGAAAATCCAAATCAAACTCCCTGTGTTTAATTTTTTTAAAGAAAAAAAAATATGTGGTCCATAAATAAATATTCATAAAAAATAACAATACAAATGAGGCATTTAATTAAGGTTATGATTAGTTATAAGTTGTAATAACCTACAACTGAAACTATATTCTTTATTTTCATTGATTTTTTTTAAAATATAATATTTATTTATTTTAAGGGCTTCGCATCTAAAGCTAAAACCTCAACCTTGCGCAAATATAATATTAATATGTTATATTGTTTACCTGTTCATGTAATAATCCGTAACTGAGTTTTTTTTATGAATGAAAAAGTAGGTAAGTCGTGCAGGGTGTATGTTATTTATGCCAAAAGGAAAGTTTTAAAAACATAGTTTGTTAATAGTCCTTTCTATTAAAGCTTCTGTTTCAAATTTTATGGTTCATGGGCTCTTCTATAAGGATAGCCCTTCTATCATAGGAAATAGGGGCCTCTAAGAATAAAAACAAATTTAAGATATTTTTCTTGCAGTTATGGACAACAATGAATTAAAGGTATTTGGGAATTTCAATAACGACATTGACTTGGCGAGCAACAATATTTTTACCAGAATTGCAACCGTATTTAAACATTTAGTCCAAGAGCTGGTAACACACTTTTCAAGTGTTTTATGTGCCTTGAAATTGTGCTATAGTGGGTCTCTAGTGTAGATAAAAAGTTAAGTATGTGGTTGCTGGACATACCTTGAAACACCAGGTACTGCGCATGGTAATCAGTAACAAACTATGGGCCAAAAATAGTGTTTTATTCAGAAGCCATAATTCTTTAATGTAAAATTAAGGCAATTCTATAATGAATAATATATAAGGTAGACACTTTTAAGTGGGATACATATAAAAACAAAACTGAAGTGGGTTTTTTGTAATATTAAATGAAGTCTCTTCTTCACACTGCTATTTAAACACCATAATTGAAAATAATTACAAAAGGGCAGACACTTTTTGTGAGGTTTAGTAATCAGCAGACATGAAAATAAATTCAGCCGATGATAGACTGCAATGCAGTGCGTGTAACCGTAAGAGTGAGAGAGCACCAATCATCTGGACAGGACAGTTGTGGCTGTTCTAGAAATAAAGCAACTTGCCTTAATTATACATTAAAGATTGTTGGCTTCTGAATAAAATACCATTTTAGTGACATATTTTTTTAACACCTTTCCCCTATGTGCAGTACCTGGTGTTCCAAGGTATGTCCAGGATACACATATATGCATTACCTATCCACGACATGCAATACACCAAAATTCCAAGGTGCATAAAACACTTCATGAAATGTGCGTTACCAGCTATCCGACTAAATGGTGACAGTCAGAGGATATAACTATCCCAGACAAAAGGAAGCATATGGCAGAATATAATGATTAAATTATTATGGATATTAAATTAATAAAAAATTGCATGGAAAATTTAATTACTTATTCATTTATTAGAACACCACAATTCACGTGACTTCCTCTTCTTATAAAAATAATATTTTAATACATTAATTTATCTGCAAAAAAATAGCATGCAAAAGAAATATTATAAGAAGAATAACTTTATTAAAAAAAAAATTAAAGTGAGGCTGCCCAAATGAATAGGGTTGCTAAACCATACAGCTCTTATAATAATAAAATAATGTTTCAAAATGTGGTGAAAATTAATTCATTTATTTACATTCATTTGTATGATTATAAACATTTATATAATTTATTATGTACATCTATCTATATGCGAATAAAACAATAAGTTAAATATAACAACATTTAATATAATATTTTAATAATATTTGCATATGTATGTGAGAGAATTAATTTCAAGTTCATAAATTTAAGTCCTTTACAAAATGACATTGTTCACAAAGGAGTTTTTAATGTTTAAAAAAATCTTTATGTTTAAAACAAAAAGTTCTATCTTTTTGGAACTTTAAACTTCACTTAAAGCTACATATTCTGCATATGGAGACTCTTCTGTACCATCTTTTTTCTTTCTCGATTTCCAGTATAATACATTACCAAATAACCTAATAAGAAAACCAGTGGTGGATTTTCCTTCTAAATGATCATTTAAGAATATAGTCTCTACATCCATCTGTTCAACATTTAGACCCATTTGATATCTTCAACTTCCTTATTTCAACAAAATCTCAAGCATTATTTTGTTTCAAACTATCTAATTCTCTATCCCAAAAATCACAATCGCTTGAACTTTATCAGATTCGCCCTCAGCCAATCCAATACAGCTTATGTTTTCTTGGATAACATCAACATGCCTAGCGACAATGATTTTATTATTCAAAAGTACTTTATATCCCACTTCACTATACTCGATTAAAATGCACATATTCACCTTTTTATCCCATTTAGAAGTTATTATTTGTTCTGGTTTCCTAACAAAATTTTTACTACCATATAAATTAAAGTTAGAAGCATCTGGTTTCTTTCCAAAACAGATTTCATAGGGTATTTTATTGTCAATGGTGTTAGCTAAAGAGGGATTTTTCAAATAAGTTGCTGCACATACCATTTCTGGCCAACATTTTTTTCTACAATATTTTTCACCTTTGAGACTCATAGTTAAAAAAAGGTCCACATCAGTGTAAACAATTCCAAAATACTTTTAGCCTTGTTCTTATTGTTTTCCAAAGGGACACAGTCCATTTTACAATACAAGTTTTATAAATTTATAACATGTCCAGATAAACTGATTGTTTCATTTCAGTTGTTTGAATTTTATTTTTTTAACATAATCTGAAGTTTCTATGTACAATTTACTATGCTGTTGATTCCTTTAGGTATAATCTATCAAATTTCGGAATTATGTCTTAGGCTGTTGTCAAATCACAAAGAAATTCAAACTGTTTATTTGATCTTGCTGATCCCAATCTTCACCAACTTTGGTCTCCTTTGCCTTTTCAATGACATTTACATACCTCATCAGTTTAAAAAAAAAAGTTAAGTGTTTTTCCACATACTAAAACCCTCTCCATCAAATACCAGTACAAACATATTCATTTAACAGAAAAGCGAGTGAGAGATTATTCAACCGAATACTATAACCGACATTGCAACCTTCCTTTACTAAAGAGAAAAAACTACCTCTCAACAAAAGTATTGAAATTATTATAGTTCTGAATAGAAACATGACCACTTAATTATATTATATTAGTCCAAATTATGATTAGATAAACACAGAACATTTTTATGATATACTTATTTATACGATATTAGTCTATATTCTGGTTAGAGCAGTGTTGCCCTAGGCAATCAAATGAAAATTGATTTCGTAGAAGGTAGAAAAATAATGTCTCTCCACTGTTTTTCAAAGAATTTATTAGCAAAAGCTTTTCGAGAACATGGTTGAGAACCATGTTCTCGAAAAGCTTTTGCTAATAAATACTTTGAAAAACAGTGGAGAGACATTATTTTTCTACCTTCTACGAAATCGAGAACTCCACAAATAACGCTGCATGCATCACAGAAAATTGATTTGATATGAAGAAAACTGATCTGATATTAAGGAAATTAATCTTAAAAAATATGATATTTTATTATATGATATCTTATACGATATTTGTCCAAACTCTGAGAATATAAACCTACTATTTAGATAAACAAACAAAGGTTTTTTTATTGCACTTCTTCTTAGAAGGAGGGGCAACACTGGAAAGAAAATTCCGATTTCTGACTATAAACTCTTCTGTATATGACAGTTTCGAACTCGTTACTTCCAAACTATGAATCCTAGAAGATTTTGAGCTAGCCTACGAGATTTCCCGGATCAAGACGTATCTATGTGCGAAGTTTGGTCAATATCAGTCAAACGATGTGGATTTGTATAAGGAACCAACAAACAGAAAAACAGAAAAACAGACAGAACACGTGATTTTTATATATATAGATTTATTAAGCTTTAGAACGATGATTTTCAACTTATATATTATTTATATATATGTATATATATATTTATTTATTCTTTATATATGGCCAAGGTCAAAAGAATAGTACTCCAATTCTCTTTGTACTATTTATTGTTTGTACGCCCTACACGTTTCGTGGCCTTTATGCCACCTCCTCAGGGGCCATTACATCCTAAAAGATGTAAGATCTTAGATTAAAACAAAAACTTAGTATATAATAGAACATTAACTGCCTTAAATAGAACATCGCCTCAATATTTCAAAGAAATCAAAAATAGAATTAGAAAAATTTTTAACAAAAATAATTTCCCCTCAAAACTAGTAGACATACAAATAAAAAAAAACGGAAAAAAATGTTTGTTACAAGAAAAATAAAAAAGATTGTACGAAAAATTTTAATATAAAATTATTCCACTTTACTGAGGATTTTTTGAGGACTTACTTGACAGACGGATTAAAAGAAAACGGAGTTCACTGGACATTAGTACTATCGACAAACCTGCAAAACGTATTAAATGTAATGAACAAATCGTAAGGGACAATAGAAAAACTAATAGTAAAAGAAAAAGGGATATGGAACATGACGAAGCACGGCCAGAGAGAAAGAAGAGAACATTTATCCAGACACAAATAAAACATTTTTTTAATAAATTTGGAACCAAGAAAATTCATGAGGGAAGCACCATAAATAACCATATACTTAGTCAAAATAGGAATAAAAACATTCAAGAAACCAGAAAAGTAAAAGAGCAAATAGAAAATAATTTTTATGCATTCGATTTTCACCCGGCAATAGCAAACAGGATGAAACTGGCCTGTAACGGGATTTGCCAGATAAGCTGGAAATATAATAACAAAATAGAAAAGAATTTCAGCAAAATTAAGGACCAAGTAAATAAAATTAATTCAAAATATAATGTATATAAGGTTAAATGTAAAGATTGTAACAAATGTAACAAAATAGGCGAATCATCACAAATACTAAAAAATAGAATTAAGCAACATGCCAAAAATATAGACGAGAAATCAAATAAAACAGCTCTAACGGACACACATTTGACTTGGACAACATAGCAATAGTTGACAAGGACAGAAACAATATCAAGCGAAAAATAAAGGAAAATATCCACATTATTAAAAACAGAAACTCTTTTAAATAAGCAGACAGAAATTAAATTTTTAAATAAAATATTTTACAATAACATTAGAAAATAGCGAACAGTCCAGTGAAAAAAAGCAATAGTACAGGCCTTTATAGAACTTATCGTAATAAGCTGATTACTAAGCCTCTCGACACAGATGATTTAGCTTGCCTCAGTCTTAGTATGGGTGGCGAGCTATCCACACATAGGGTATGTGCAATATAACATTATTTTTATTACACTTTAACAATAGATTTAGGGTTAGGATTTAGTATAGAAAATGTAATTTGATTCGTTTATAATATATTAATGACGTAGAAGGTAGAAATAACGCTGCATACATCACAGATATATTAATGACATAAATTTAATGGATTTACGAAAATGAAAAATATGTTATTAACAATTTGTTAAAAATTTTTAGGATGTAATGGCCCCTGAGGAGGTGGCATAAAGGCCACGAAACGTGTAGGGTGTACAAACAATAAATAGTACAAAGAGAATTGGAGTACTATTCTTTTGACCTTGGCCATATATAAAGAATAAATAATTATACGTAAATAAAGGTCAGAAATACGTGGAAAATAGTGTATGTATGTATATATATATATATATATATATATATATATATATATATATTTATATTTATATTTATTTGTTTCCTCATTACATTAACCCTGAAAGAAGGGAGTTTATATATATATATATATATATATATATATATATATATATTTATATATATATATATATATATACATACATATACATACATATATACATGTTTTTGACCTATATATATATATATTATTTGAAATTGAAGGGTTCATTTCAAAAACAAGTCCAACAACTAAAATGTTCAGGAACTTAAGAAAAATGCGTAGCTTCATTTGCGCTGGATGAAATGAAAATTGCTTTTATACCTACGATTGTCCCACTAACATCTTTGCTTTGTACATAAAACAAATATATTTTTTAAGAGGATAGTTGAGAAAATATAAAAAAAGTTTTGGACCCTTCTGGGTTTTGCGGAAATCTTAGTAACAGAACAGAATGAAATAGTATTTCTTAACAAGAAATAATTTAATCCTCAAATAAGATTATTTATTATATAATACTGACAAATTGCAAATAATTTTTGAATGATGAACATCCTGAAAATAGCACACAGGTCCTGCTTTTGTAGAATCGCTAAAACTTCACACTCATCTATAATGTGACCTATCTGTTTTTTACATTTACATCTGTTTTTGGCCTATACACTTATATTTTGCTTCGTCGTTTGGGCAAAAGATGATATCTGTAACAAACAGAAATTTCTCCTTATAGTAGTTAGAGAACACTCTAATAGCAGCGTTGATCTAATGACAATAAATTATTTTATTTTTTCGGGGTGGCCTGTACTCGGATAAGTGACCGCCAGGGAAGACAACGCAGCGTCGGAATTATTAAAGGGTAGCAACCAATGAGCTCTCTTAGATAGCTTCCAAACTATCTTAGCGATCTTCCAATGATAAAAAAGTGTAGGTCTAAAGTCGGCCATCTTAGTGTGACAAGTGACGCACGAATTCCTCTTAGGGATATAGTATTAGCAGAAAGCGATATTATACATCCTGATAATACACCACTGAGGGATGTATTTACAGATGGAAGTAAAGATGGCTACAATGTCGGTGCCTCTTTTATTGTAATAGAAGATGGAACCGTCATCCATACAGGAAAATTCAAATTAGGCCCATACTGTTCAAATAATCAAGCAGAACAATTCGCGATTCTTTCGGCTTTAAAATACATTAACACCTCGACTAATAAAACATACATTATAAACAGTGACAGTAAAATAACATTACAAAAAATAGATAACATACACATTAACGACGAACTAACTGAAGACATTCGCCGAGAAATACACAAAACAAGGACACTAGACAAAATTGTAACTTTCAAATGGGTGAAAGGTCATTCAGGCATTATAGGTAATGAAATTGCGGATCAAGCCGCAAAACAAGCTGCTTTAGATGAAACATTACCTATTAGCTTCAATAAGGCCCCCAGAAGTGCAGTAGTCTATCTACTTGAAGAGGAGGCAAAAGAAGCCTGGAATCTCCGGTGGAGAACATCACCCAAAGGAAGACATGTGTATGAATACTTCCAGACATTGGACGAAAGACTAGATACAAATAAACTATCATACAAACTAACTCAAGTACTAACAGGACATGGTGGTGTGAAACAATACTTATACAGATTTAGACTTACACAGGACAATAAATGCAAATGTGACGGACAGACAATACAAGACTATGACCATATAATATACAACTGCCCACTTCTAGATGGTCCAAGAATAAAATTAATTAAACATGTCGTTCTGTCTGGGGACATATGGCCAATTAATAAGCACCAATTGATTAAGAAATATTTTGAACACTTTAATGCATTTGTTGAGAGAATTCAATACGACCATCTTCATTAACCTCAATCCAGTTCAACGGGCATTTTCTTTTCTTTTTAATGACTTATTTCTTAATTTACTTATTCATTCTCATTTCTTTTAATTTATTTATTTCATTTACTTAATTTATAATATGAATTATTAACACTTTCTTTATTAATATTATTATTTTTTTATTATTATTTATAATTTTGACATTGTTACTAGTTTTTTATTGTTTTATTACTATTATAGTTGCTATCATTTCTCTACCTTAATTGTATTATTGTCAAACTTTTAAAATTCAGAAAAAATGTAATTATAACATAATATATATTACTTTAATTGTAATGCAGGCAGTATCGACAGATGGCACCTGCAGAATGTAAATAAAGTCCCACAGTATAGGGTTACTATATTGTGGAAAAAAAAAAAAGAAAGTGACGCACGAACATTTGAATTTCTGTTTTATATATATATACATATATAGGGTATTTATTTACTTTGTAAAATAAGCGCTTATATAGATCTATTGTTGTTGTAGTGGCTTAGCAATATTAAGAGGTTGTGATGGTATCTAACCACATTAATTTGGAGAGCTCATACTTAAATGTGCAATCAACCATTATGAGAACTTTGGGGCTAAATCCTGGAAAGCCTGGCGAACCCTTAAATAAGTGCCAGTACGAAAGACTGGTTAGAGTATGCTCTGGTCTATCATAGGCTCGTACTGTTTGATTAAAATGGAATTGATTGAAATTATATTAGTTATTGGATAGCAGTTACCTACTAAAAACTAAGCTGTTACCTACATTCTTTGTTTATAAAGCCACACAACAAAAATTTGAAGGATACTCTAGTTAAAAGAATGTAGGTTTAATCTTTGGAAAAACGTACTTGTGGAATGTAACGTTCGGCTTCTTATTTGGCCAGAAAATATATTATCACTGCCAAAGGCTGAACAAGGCACCAAATTAATGGTCTGTGCTTATCCACAATACACTGTAAACATATTTAATGCTCTTTGATGATAGAATCCCTGTCATACTAAGATGAGTACCGTTTGTTTATTTAAGGCTTCAGGCAATTTCGATTACCTTCTCTCCACCCCCTACCGTACTTATTCAATGGTAGTAACCTATAGATAGTCCGACGTAATAGCCTAGAAGAGGATAATTCTACTATTATGAAAAAGAAAAAAAAAATGGTGTTACTCGATTAGACATTTTGGATTTTTCTTTAAAGGATTAATTTTTTTTTATTTTAACCCCCGTTCTCCCCCCGAAGATATTTCAGGGAAATATTGAAGGAACGTAATCTATCTGGTAATGCCTGGTTAGGACGGTGGAATTCTAGCCTGCACTGGAGGCTGGCGATAAGCCCTCGCTGTATCTCTCTCCACCAGCTGTTCTCATCTCTTCTTTTATGTCCACATCTTCTTTCTGCATTAACTCTCTCTCTCGTCTACTAGCCTGCCTTTCCGCCGCAGTGGTCTCGTTTTAATTAAAATTTCCCAGTCGGTTTCTCTATTATTTCCGACAATTCTTGTTTCAATGTACTTAAGTCGATTCTGTAGTCCTTATGCCGCCGTTTTCCTATTTTATTCTACATTTTTTATTTGATGGTCCAACCCTTTTATACATTCATCGGCGAAGCAATACAATATCGTCGATACAAAAGCAAACTAACGAATATGAAAAAATGCATCTTTCACTGTCCATTTTTAATCATTTCTGCTGGACTTATTTACGGCAAATTCGTCAATCTGACTTCACTCTATTAAAGGGAAAGTATTCCACTATCAAAAGGTCAAATCTGTCGAATATTTGACTGTCCAAAAAAAAGTTATGAATTAATACTTTTCCACTCTGAAAAGTGGTGATCTTCATATTCGTTAGTTTGCTTTTGTATCGACGATATGTCCAAGGGTGTTATATTGACCATTATTAATTAAACTTGGTAATGTTGCGACAATTGCTTCATTGATTTCTGCTAAATTCCCTTGATTTAGAGAGTTAAATCAAAGAAACTTTAGTTCTGTCAGAAAATGGTTATAATTTAAAAAAATAAATATTCAATTGATTTAATATCATATCTCAAACAATTACAATAGCAACCTTTTGGTTTTCTACCAATTTATTATACAGTCCCAGTCTTAAACCTTAACACTTCGTATATCGATGGGGAATCGAAGAACTGAGTTTTCGAGAAAAACGCAAAAGCCCTGTTTTTTTTTTTGTGGACAAATCCCGATTTATCGCGAACGAAGCGTTTTACGAAAAAACCTCAATAAAAAAGTTGTAGCTTATTAAATTATCTTTAAGTTCCGAGGCCAAGCTCGGCGTCTTAGCTTGAATTTTTTCCGAGATAATCGTGTTTGAATAACCCATCGGATGTACTTTTTGTTCCATCGAGAGTTAGACATTTCTAACGGTGTGGATTTGTATAAGGGACAAACATACAGACAGACAGCTGGTAGATTTTTTTGACCTAGCCTAGGAGATTTCTCGTATCAAGACCTACCATTATTCCAAGTTTGGTCAAAATCGGTCAAACGGTGTAGATTTGTATAAGGAACAAACAAACAGAAAAACAGACAGACACGTGATTTTTATATATATAGATTTAAATTAAACGAAGAGAATTTATATTTATATATTTTTTAAATAAGCTAACTAAAAAAAACATTTGAAATTATTTTCATCCTTTGTTTTTATTTTATTTTTTTATTCTTTTATTTATTAATCTTTTCATTTTAAAATATCAGTTAGATACAAATATTATTGTTCGCTAATTAAGGCGTTAAATGGATACTAATTTGTACAGAAATTATAATTTTTTTTACACAATTCTTGCGTTAAGGAATAAGTGAAAAAAAAAAAGTCTAACTATCGATGGAACAAAATATCCATCCAATGGATTATTCAAACACGATTATCTCGTAAAATATTCAAGCTAAGACGCTGAATTTGGTTTCATCTTAAAGATAAATAAAAAAGCTACAATGTTTGAGTTTTTTCGTACAACGCTTCGTTTACGCGAGAAATCGGGATTTATCAAAAACAGAAAAAAACACGGGTTTTGTTTTTTCTCAAAAACTAAGCGAAAACGAGAAAATCGCTAAAGGACTTTTTGACTTAGTTCTTCGATTCCCTATTTATATACGAAGTCTGTCGGTTTAAGACTGGGAGTCTCTGTATAAGAAGTCAATGGTTGGATTCCTCTAAGGAAAACGTCAGATTTTAGAAAGAAACTATATTGCGAACGTTTCGGTATGCTCATTGGCAGCCTTCGTTAGCACTAAATGAATAGGTAAGTTTATAAGACTACGATAACTTTTAAATGACCCTGGATAAGGGTTCTATGGCAACACATTAACATGGTCACTAAACGTTAACAAAATATATTGTGGCCTTTCTCTCTTACATATTAAGTCTTTAGCGCTGACGAAGGCCGCCGAAGAGTATGCCGAAACGTTCGCAATATAGATTTTTTCTGAAAATCTGACATTTATTCTTCATCAAGGCTAACTGTCTTCATCTCATTAATTTATTATATAATTATACCGCACATGTTTTGCGGATTTTCTCCTGCCCATAGTATGCATTAAGGTGCTCTAAATTGTAACGTAAAATTGTTTTTAATCTTTCACTCCTTACGTTACGCTATCCTACTATTTATAGATATTTAGACGTGTGGCCTCAAATGAATCCACATTCAAAACAATATATTTACCCTTTTTCGACGAAACTAGAAATAACTAGGGTTTTGGTTTAGAGAGATTTTTGGAATTAAAAATGTAAAAGAGAGATTTTTTAACTTTAAATTAAGGAATGGTTGGGATTCAGCTAAGAGAAAACGTAGGATTTTTTTTTAAAATCTATATTTTATCAACTGGATAATCTACCTATTATGTATCATCGATAATAAACAGCTTAAGACCTAATTATTCGTCTAGTATGATAGGAACTGTAAAAATCTAGTTTTTGATATTACCAAATAATATGTTAAACTTTGACTCCATTTTCCTCAAAACGTTGAGTTCGTTACTTAGACCCCTTGACCTCTGAGATCCTCATATAGTGTTCATATATTCTAAGCTTTCCAAATATGATGCAGTTCGTGGGAGTCAGTACTAATGGGCATACAAGACGAGGTGGTCAAACAATTTACAAACCCTCTACATCTGGAATGTAAACTTTGAGGTAATCGAATAGACTAGAATTAGTCACTGATTCACAGAAAGAGCCACTGAAAATAGCAAATACTTCTCACAAGGTTTAAGTTACTATTTATATCACAGATGACAAAAAAAAAAAACAAAAAGAAAAGAAAGAGAGAACTATTGGTTTTACGAGAATTAGTGCGGAAATCGTATTCACTAAGAAAGAAGGAAATTGTTAATAAATAGATTTATTCATATTCTATTCCCGATATACTACTAAGGCGTCTATCTTTACATCATACAGAAATTCTATAGCGTGGAAATTGTCGTGGATCGGTAACAATATTTAATAATTGTTCATTTTAAAATAATAAAAAAAACACGTTTTTATTTTTTACGTTTGAATTTTAGGCCTCCATCAGGGATATAAAACAAAAATATACATAGTATGTATTTATTAAAGTATACATGTTATAAATAAATCAACATAAGTAATTTTAATAATTGTAATAACAATTACTTTGGTGCTAATGACCTTGGCAGTCGGGGCACCTATAAACAAAACTCCCCCAAAACAATCAATTATTTATTTTTACTATATATATATATTAATACGGTGCATACTAACAACAATTTAAGCCAAAATTGTTTTGATTGAAATATATTAATTTTTATTGTCAATATAAAATTCTACATATGTTAGCTATTGATAAATAATAATTTGGAATCTTATCCAAACCAAAAATTAGTAAGCAAAGCTAGTATTATCAACTTTTCTGAAAAACTGAATTATTTCAAAATGGTATTATTTGATACTCTCTGTTCCAAAACATATCGAAAGTATACCTGCAAGCCTATTAATGAAAAACTTTTGGATTATTTTCGCCTAAAAAAAAATTGATCCGATAAACGGATTCTGCCGTATTCTATTATAAATTTATTTTTTAATTTTTACTTAATCGTTAAAAAAATGTTTTTACTTTGTACTATATATATTTGTGGTGGGATCTACCCTCTTAACAGTTAAATGAGTGAATCGCGAATTAGTAGGCTCTGAAAGACCAATAAATAAATTAATTACTGCGTTAAATCATGAAGCATCAACGGCCGATCCAGAAATCTTTAGGTTAAAATCTTGACCACTTCATGAAGGTAGCAAAAGGCGTGTGCTGCATTCGTATAGAATATTCATATATTTGTATCCTAACTGGACAATATTTTTTACTTTAGATGTATGAAATGGTTTTGTAAGAAGGACTCAGGGAGATATGGAGGCTCGCCTCGGCTGCATTAGCATCAAAACAAGGCCCCACTCATGGCACGTAAACAGAGGTAATATTGTTCTACTCGCATATGATTCTTGTATAATTATAGAACTTATTGTTTTTCTGTATTTCCAGCTGCTATAAATAATCTATCTGCCTTAACTCTTCTTTAAATCTTCATCAATCCTTTATTAGGTACTAAAAATGTCCCTGCTAAAATTTGTGTGTGTGTGTGTATATATATATATATATATATATATATATATATATATATATATATTTATGAAGAAAACGATGATAAACAAGGCGAACGGATAAATGTTGAGAAGCAAGAGATATACAACCTATTATAAAGAAAATGCCATGAGAGTTATAGACTCAGAGAGTACTGTGTACAGGGATTATGGTTCGGTTCCAGAGGCACCATCTGCAAGGAAACGGCAGATAGCAAGAAAAAATTAGGAATCATAACTGAAACTATTCTCGTTGATTCCCTGGCCATTATTCAAAACCAAATATATGGCTCAAGTCCTGCATTTTATTTATTTTTATTTTTTATCATAATTTTTTATTCCCCATAACCAGAATTATTTTCATTTTTCTTTTAACCTTTGTACAATCAATTTCACCATTATTTTCATAGTTTTATTAGTTTGGAGTTAATTAACATATTGATATTACTTGTTTGACTTTGTTTTATAATTAATAAGTAATTTTTGTTGTGTAGTAAGCAACCTTTATGTATTAAATTATTTTTTTCAATTCATTTATTTATGAGCACACACAACCTAAGGCGATTCACTCGAAACATTTATACAGATACATTTCCAGTTATAATTAAACAAAATACTTTGTAAACTCTTGAGAATAACAGATAAAATACACTGGAACAAGTCAGTTCATGTAGTAACAAACAAGGAATGCTTACAATTTTTGCATGAAATTAAATTAAAATTAGCGGACACCAATCTGACGAATGTGAGGAATGTAACGTTAAAAAAACAAGCTCTTAAGAAACGTGATTTATATATATGTGTGTGTGTATATATATATATATATATATATATATATATATACATATATATATGCATATGGCATTTATATCAGTTAACATTACTAGTGACATTACTTTGAATGTTTTTCTCTGGATATACTTATGTAAAGCATGGTTTTGTAAGTTTTAGATTAAAAATTATATACATTAATTATTTTTCTCGCACATAACCTTCGATTTTTATGAATATATTAAATTTAATGTAGAATAAAACTTCTTAATTTCATAACAAATCAAATTTAAGCACACTACAGGTTCACATTTATCATACAGTAATAAACGACATTTTTAAAACAATTCACTTACTAATCTGGAACATTACATTGTTCAGGCTGCCCGGTCATAAAGGATTTTAAAAACGCTCCCTTGCAGATTCTTCTCCAAAACTTACTACAAGACAGCATGAGCTTAAGCGACCAATCGCACACCAAAACTTGACAGATACTACAAATGAAACATGTAGAGCACGGACCAAAAAATTGGGAGTTGGGTGGGGGTGTTTTTTTTCTCTATTTTTGACTGCATTTATTTAGTGATGATTTTAGTGATATTAAATATCACACTATACACTAACAAAAATATTTTAAATGTAGCCAAAACCTTTGATTATCGGAACTGTATAAATTCGCTGTTTATTCTTCTGGAAAATCCTGAAATGTGGACTATCCTTCGGGAAGATCCTGCCCTGGAAACCTGGGAATACATGACTTACGGCTCAGAGCACTGCCAAATTCCCGTCGGAGGAAAAATTTAATATACCCCCCCCCCTCTAAACCCTCTAGCTTCCGCTCCAATATCCTCACCCCCTGAAGATTTTTTTTTTATTCATTCCGGACTTAATTAAAAAAGTATTAATTGAAACTTATGAAGTTGTTAAACAAAATATTTCTATTTGTTTACGCTAGTAAAATTAAATTGATCTCTCATTTTTCAGCAACCTCCATTTTTTACTCCTGAAATCCAGTGTTGGGCAAAACTAACGTTAGTAAACTAAACTAACGTTAGTTTTCCCTAACTAAAACTAAACTAATGTTATATTTTTAGTTTTAGTTTAGTTTTAGATTTGTATAATTATTAATCATATGGACTCCGTTTTTAGTTATGCAATTAGTTTAGTTTAGTAAAAGAGACCTAAATTTGTGATTTTAGTTTAGTTTTAGTTTTTAGTTAACTAATTTAGTTTATCAAAGAACATATGTTTTCAAATTACGAGAAAAGGCCACAAATTCTTATTCTTAAGCAAGTTCTATTAGTTTTAATAATTTACTTAATTATCGAAATAACATATGATTTATATTAATTCATGTTATTTTAGTAAAACTAAACTGAACTAAACTAAACTAAATTTTTAGTTTAGTTTTTAGTCAATTCCCAAAGATTTAGTTTTAGTTTTAGTTTAGTTAAAATCCATTAATTAGTAAAATTTTAGTTTTAGTTTTTTTTTTAGGTTGCAATTTTTAGTTTAGTTTTAGTTTATTCCAAAAAGTGAATTTAGTTTTAATTTTAGTTTTAGTTTTTAGTTTTGCCCAACATTGCTGAAATCTAATTCTCAAGTCGGTGATTTGGACAAAAGCTTTTATAAAGTAAATAATCATTAACATATTCTAAGAAATATTGTTCTATTAACTAACTTCTCTTACTGAATATTATACACTTTGAAAGCTATAAACTGAAAGGCATTGCTACTGAGAATAAAATCATTTATGAAGAGAATAATATACAAAAACTAAATTATTTCCTTTTCTAACAATAATTGTCTTATACCGTTAAAGTCCGATTGATATTATTTATTATACCTATTTTTAATATTATTGTATGCTTGTTGAAGTCATTCTGGTTATTCACATTTATAATAATTTAGGCCGCTATGATTGGGTAGTGAAATCAATTTATTTCTCACGGTCGGTTATATATGTAAATAATTTTATTGTAAACAACATATAATATATCTAAGAAAAAAGGTTATTATATTAGAACATTTAATAAACTTTTAATTCAGTACAGTTTCATTTATTTATATATTTTTTGCTTTTTGTTTTTAGGTTTGTGTTACTTCTTTGAATAACGCTCAAATACTTTCAAGGTAAGGTTTTAAATATTGTACCTAATTTAAATGAAATCTTGATTAAGGCAGATAATCTATAAACATGTTCGCCTCCTCCATTCAGTACTCTTAGACGCGAATTGTTCTTAAGAGTGTTGCAAGAGCTCATATTCCTTAAACCCTCTCAAAATCTAGTCAGATTTATGATTACTAATAATGCAGCGTATCCTACGAATGCGCTATGCGCTGATAAGAAGACTATTGTGGAAGAAGACGTATTTTTCTAGTCATATTGATGCATGCCATCTAACCTAGTGAAACCATCGTCATAAACTCTGAAGAGTGTCTAGCCAAAACATTAACGATTACTATACATATATTACATTAAAGGAAAAGGAACTAACATGACACGGGTCCAGGGAGTATAGACTTACTTTGGACAGTCATATCACGATGTTTATTTCGGTTTTATCTGCAGGCATAATACCAGTCGTCCAACAAGAGAAAAGTCAATTCCCAATTTGCAATTAGAGCATCAGCGGATACAACTTCAAAGGCTTAACCACACTTTGTATGTTGGTTATTACGGATTTCGAATGGACTTATTGCAACCCTCGAGAGCCAAGTTAATCCTTGAGCTAATTCTCAAAGGGTTGTTCCTGGATCTAGGAAAGGGTGTTCTAGGAATTCCCTTTGTGGGGCACTATAAGGGCTTACTACCCTTTGGAGATTTAATGGTTTCGCGGACTCCAGGAGTGGGGTTGGTCTCCCTACCTATCTTGATTGTGGGGGTTCGCTGGAATTCATGTACAAATAGCTTTTCTGAATTCTCAGAAATAGGACAATATCTATTATACAGAATATTTACAGTTGGCTTATTTAATCCCTACCGATAAGGATGAAAATTTATTTATGTTAGATAGTCGATAATGCAATTCGGAAGGCCTGGCCAGGAATGTGTGCGTTTCTTATGTCATGAAAAATCGATTAATTAGAGAGGGCTGAAATTCATGCAATTCTTCGTGGGTTCTGACAATTGTAGCTGCGTAAACATCTACGATGATTGATTCTCCTTGGACTCAAAATGAACAATTCCTTTGAATGTCAAAAAAACTGTCAACAAAACCTTTTGTGGGTGTAAATCCTTCCTTGGAAACATTTCTGGTGGTTCATCCTTTGATAGCCATTGGTAAGAAATTCTTGTGTTATCATACAGTACCCACTTTTCGTCGTATGTAATGATCCAATGAAGAAATGGATCATTTTTTACTCGTAATAAAAGAGAAGTCGCGATTGACAGGCGACTGGACCGGTTGCGATCGGTCAGTTTATGGGGAACCCACTTATCAAGTTTTTTGGTCTTACCAATTTGATGCAGGTGATTTCTAATGGTTGACTCGGAAACATTAAGTTGTTCAGCGATTTCAAAGCAAGTTTGTCGTGGATCTAACACAATGATTTCTGTCAGGGCGTCGTCATCTACAACTTCCGGCCTTCCGCTTCGAGGTTCATCCATGAGCGATTCATCCCCTCTACGAAATTTTGCAAACCAGAATTACGAATTCCAATCTGAGAGAACATCCTCCCAAAACACCTGACGCAGTTTAAGAGCAGCCTCGGTGGCTTTTAGGCCTAATTTAAACTCGTAGAGTAAAATCGAGCGAATTTGCGTTTCGAGAGAGATCATTGTAAAAAAAAGTTTCTAGCTCAGAATGTCAACAGGATTAAAGGTTAAGTAGTCTAGGTTACTACCAAAACAAGCATCTTCTAATACTACATGGTTGCTCTTTATTTATCATTATGGTATTAAAATAAGAAATTCGTAAACATGGGATTTTAAAAAAAAAGAGTCAGGAGTTTTTGCGTTACCTGGTACTTTATTATTAAAATTTCCTGTATTGTATAAAAAATAAAATTGAATTAATATTAGAAAGATATAATACATGCTTATTTATGTTATGTTTCTGCTATATTTTTAGCGCGGTTCCTCCCTCCCCCATAGGGAGGAACCCCGCTTATAAGGTTGATACAATGAAACAATCCGGAAGTGCCGACTAGAAAATTTCGCGTTTCAGAACCCCTAGAGACCGAAAATAACGGTGGTTCAAATTTGTATCTATATATATTTGTCTGTTCGCTCATTTCTGGCTTCCCTAATGGTCCGATTGTGATGAAATTTGGTACAAAAATCCGTCGTCCAATTTAAAAGGTCAAGTTCGTAACCAGCAGAATCCGCCCACTGGAAGATGGCGTTTGGGGCGAAATACGCGCAAGCAAAATCGTAACGCTTACGTTTTTGTGTTCATAAGCTTGTAAGTACTCGTTTTATAGGCTTCTTGGGCTAGGAAAACGAATGAAACCATTTTCAAGGCGATAGCATTAACCGTTTTCGAGAAAATTGGAAAAATAGTTTTTGAATACCGTTTTTGGTTTGGGTACTTAGAATCATGGGATTCAGTTGAAACATTTTCTGCATGTTCTACTTTCATTAAAACTAATATGTTTTTATTTGTGTTACGTTTGGAGTTAAGGAAGGGTTAGAATAAAATATTTTATGAACAGACATGAAAAGTTTTGGTAACTTTGTATACTTTCCTTAATATCTCGAAAAAGGTTGAGAATCTTGGGGAACGGAAGATGACCATTAGAAAGCTCACTAAATGCTCTATAAAAATAGTTCTGATGAAAGTTTTGATTAGGCGATGTCAATCGGAGAAATAAGTGCTTAAATCTATAAAGTAATTGATTTCGCTTATTCGAACTGTTCTTTTTGTCTGTTTTTATTCCTTGTTATTTTTTAACTGCTTATAGTTGGATAATGTATTTGATAATAAATCAGGTTAAGAAAAATAAGAAAAACAATTTAATCTTAGTGATATGGATTTCCAAGATATAGTTTTTCAAATGCCTAGCGGGGTCCTTCCTAGGGCGGGACCCATCCAGGTAAGATCGTAAATAAAACCTTTCATGAAAGTAAAGATGGAACTGTCAACTTTGGTCCTCCTCTGCCTCTCGGCACTTTCATTGCTGAAGAAGGCTACCAATGAGTAGCCAAAACGTCCTAAATATAGATTTTTTTAACAAAAATCGTATTGAGGTTTCTTTAGCCGAATCCCAACCATTCCATCTTTACTTATCACCTCGACGGCTAACTATCTAATCTTCATGCTTTCTAGAAATGTGGACCCAAAATAATAACAGCTTCTATTTTAATCATTTTAAATGAGTCTAGAAATAAGAACGGAACCGCGCTAAGATGATGCAGTTCCTGCGAGTCGGACTTTTTTTCAGTAAGCTTGTCTTCTTGAGACAGTTGAGTATTTGAACTAAATATTTGTCTCTATAACCTAACAGTTCGGTCATATTGTTTGTCACAGGGATCATTCTGTCACTATGTGCTTTATATGCAGAGGTGTGTCACTCCACATAAACTTCATGAAATGCAATTGGTACTTATTTATTGTATGGATTAATAATTTTTACGAAATGCTTAGAGTGACTCCCTTTGTCCCAAGTCTTTACACACTATTTCTCCTAGATAACTTGCTGAAATGTTTCTGAATGGCCGTAATATTTATATTTTCCGCCGCAAAATAAGGTAAAACCATTCGCCTTGAAAATCCAATTCGAATATAATTCCATGCATGAGGAAATTCCACGAACAGACGCTTTTATAAAGCGGCACTTGGAGATTGCTTAGTTTGATTGGCAATCCCCTTCAATCTAAAGCATAAATCGGGGCCTTATTCATAAACATTTTCTTCCGGAAACAAACTTAATTCTCGCTTGGTTTCCATCCCTCAGTTCCAATGTTTTGCATATATGTAAATATGTGTGTGTGTGTATATATATATATATATATATATATATATATATATATATAATAGATAAATACATATATAACTAAACGTTGAACCTATTCAATTGTGATCATTCATATCACATTTTATCATTGCACCCATCGATACCTCAGCTATTATATTATATAGCTACCACTATGTATAGGTATCTACTAATATTATATATAGGTACCTAAACATGTCTGAATGCAATAAGTCTACAAAACGTGAAAATTCACAAGTAGAGTGACTATTTAATAATTTATGTGTATGTTCTCATTTGTGAAATATAATTTGTCAAGAATGTTTTTGTTCTTAGGTAATTAAATATTTTTCATATATATTTGCTCCTAACGCCGATCAATTCGGTCATATTGTTTGCTAAGTCATAGTTTTAGCGCGGTTCCTCCCTCCCCCATAGGGAGGAACCCCGCTTATAAGGTTGATACAATGAAACAATCCGGAAGTGCCGACAAGAAAATTTCGCGTTTCAGAACCCCTAGAGACCGAAAATAACGGTGGTTCAAATTTGTATATATATATATATATATGTATATATTTATATATGTATATATATATTTGTCTGTTATTTGAAAGGTCAAGTTCGTTAACCAGCAAAATCCGCCCACTGGAAGATGGCGTTTGGGGCGAAATTCGCGCAAATAAAATCGCAACGCTTACATTTTTGAGTTCATATGCTTGTAAGTACTCGTTTTGTAGGCTTCTTGGCCTAGGAAAACGAATGAAACCGTTTTTAAGGCGATAGCTTTAACCGTTTTCGAGAAAATTGGGAACATAGTTGCTGAATAACGTTTTTGGTTTTGGTACATAAAATCATGGGATTCAGTTGAAACATTTTTTGCATGTTCTACTTTCATTAAAACTAATATGTTAAAAGTTATGTTACGTTTGGAGTTAAGGAAGGGTTAGAATAAAATATTTTATGAACAGACATGAAAAGTTTTGGGAACTTCGTATATTTTCATTAATATCTCGAACACGGTTGGGAAATTTTCATAAGTGGATAGAAACTATTTGAAAGCTTTCTAAATTCTCTACAAAAAAGATTCTGAAACAAGTTTTGATTAGGTTATGTCAATCGAAGAAATAAGTGCTTAAAACTTCAAATACGTCTGTTTAGTTCTTATGAACGGGTGTTTGTCATTCTTTTTGTAATTTTTGTCTCTTTCCCTTAGTTTTTTTATTGATTTTTATTTTTTTAATTTCTTATGTTAAGAAAATATATTTGTGTGTAAAACAGGATAGGTAAAATTAGACCAATTTTCTATTGTTAGAAATAATGAAAAGTTTTGGGAACTTCGTATAATTTCTTAATATCTCGAAAACGGTTGAAAATCTTGGGAAGCGAAAGGTTACCATTCGAAAGCTTACTAAATGCTCTACAAAAAATGTTCTGACGAAAGTTTTAATTAGGCGATGTCAATCGGAGAAATAAGTGCTTAAACCATTAAAGTAATTGATTTCGTTTATTCGAACGGTTTTTTTGTCTGTTTTTATTCCTTGTTATTTCTTAATTGCTTATAGTTGGATAATGTATTTTACAATAAAACTAGTTAAGTAAAATAACAAAACAATTTATTGTTAGAAATATAGATTTCCTAGATTCCAAGGCCTTGTAACTAGCGGGACCCTTTCAAGTGTTGACCGACCCTTCCAGGTAAGATCGTAAATCAAGACCTTTCAAGACTGGTGGAACCAAAATAATAACTGCTTATATTTTAATCTTCAGGCGATTCGCCAAAGTTGCGAAGCCTTATCAATAAATAAATATTTTAATCTTTCCAAATTAGACTAGGGATAAGAAAGGAACCGCGCTAAGATGATGCAGTTCCTGCGAGTCGGACTTTGTCATTGGGAACATCTCTTCACATTTTGATGTGTACTGTCCCCTGATTACGTGTAATTCTGTTAGCCGTGAATGGCAAATTCTAATAATTTTATTTATTTTATAATAATAAAAAAACTTTTAATTATATTGAATTATGTAGTTCTAATTTTTGATAATCTTCGAAGTGATATATCTATTTTAAACTTATCAGAAAATTGTATATTTATTTTCAGTTTTTTTTGTTTATCATACTTCTTATTATGTACATTTAAAAAAACTAAAATGAAGTACATTAACTCGTGTAATGAATTTATTAATACACCTTATAAAAAGATTTATTAAAGAACGAAGAGACGCTTTTCCGCGTCAAAAGAATGATGAGAGGCTATATAGATTAAAGAATTATAAAAAAATAAAACAGTTTTTACCTTATTTCATTATCCTTTTATAGACCAATTCTAAAAAATACTAAAAAAAAAAGTATTTGATTTAAAATTCTTTTCTTCGTAAGAACCCCCCCCCCCCCGCACAAACCTGGATATAAACCCGCTGAGCTAGGGACGGAGTAAATACATTAAGGGCTGTAAAGGTCAGACTGCCCTTCGAGGAAGCAAAGGGTGTTTGTTTTTTTTTTTTTTTTTTTTGCCTTTATGCGAATGTACTAGATTTTGAGGATTCATTCAGTTAGGAACAGAGAATATTTTAATTTCTTTGCTATATTTCTTCTTTTTCACTTACTTTTTTTTTAAACAAAATATAGACTGTTTGTGTACTTGGAATAGTTGGATTCAGTTGAAATTCGAGTGTTTTCTACATGTTTGAAATTCATCCAAACTTAGATATTTAAATTTGGTTTCATTTGAAGATAATATTTCTATTAACAGACGTCAGCAGTTTTAGGATTTTTGTATATATTCTTAAATATGTCTGAAACGCCTGGAAAATCGTGGTATATGGACAGTAACCATTCGAAATCTCAATAAATCTACTTCAAAAACGTTTCTAAAGTAATTTTCGAACTTCGAAGTTATTGGTTTCGTTTATTTGAAGTTTTAGTCTGTATCCCCCCCCCCTTTTTTTTTTTTTTTTTTTTTTTTTTTTTCTTTTTTTTTTAATAATTGCTTATAGTGGGGAAAATGTATTTGACAATTCAACAGGATACGTAAAATGTGAGAAATATATATATATATTTTTTTTATAGAGCTTTCTGATCGTTATTCCAAGATGCCGTGTGAATTTTTTCTACTACAGCTGTCGGTTTTGTTATTTTGAACGTATTTTATGCACACTGTTCATCTCACTTTTCTATCGGTTATTTTTAAAATTGCCTCATTGACTCATTTCGATATGAGTATTTTAGTAAAACAAGGTTTGAAAATAAGGGACATATTTGTAATTTCCATGAAAGACTAAAAAAAAAAAAAAAATAATAACGTTTCCTATTCCTATACAAATATGGCTAGGGATAACTGATATGAGTCGGATTATTTTATGCCTAAATTCATAAGATTTTGTTTCATGCTAAAAAATAATTAGTGTTTGAACCTAACAGAAGGCAGTGTTGTATTGAGGACACTCTGCCTAAAAACTAGTACATACCACTTTAATATATATATATATATATATATATATATATATATATATATATGTGTGTGTGTGTAAAGATGGAATGGTTGGGATTCGGCTAAAGAAACCTCAATATGATTTTTTTATATAAAAAATCTATATTTTGGACGTTTCGGCTACTCATTGGTAGCCTTCATCAGCTAAAATGACAAGAAAAACAGAAATTAATACAAAAAAAAATATTATAATTGACATAAGTAACAGAAATATAAATACATTTAACTTATGTTAAATGTATTTATATAAAATACATGTTAAAATACTTCTGTTACTTATGTCAATTATAAACTTTTTTTTGTAATAATTTCTGTTTTTCTTGTCATTTTAGCTGACGAAGGCTACCAATGAGTAGCCGAAACGTCCAAAATATAGATTTTTTTAATAAAAAAATCATATTGAGGTTTCTTTAGCCGAATCCCAACCATTCCATCTTTACTTATCACCTCGACGGCTAACTATCTAATCATCATGATATATATATATATATATATATATATATATATATGTATATATATATATATATATATATATATGTATATATATATATATATGTATCGTCATTAGCTGGTTTTCTCCATATACCGAGAGAGCGAACGCGCTAAAAACGAGAAAAGAGTAATGTTCGATGGGTAAGATCAACTTCAAACAGCTTTAAAGATCATTTTTTTTTTTTTTTTTAGTGAGCTTTTAGAAATAGGGCTCTGTACATACACCTATTAGATCTGATTTATTAATAAAATACAGTTTTCATTCATTAAAAAAAAAATGCTGTCCGTTTATTACTAAGATGAGCTTGATCGTAGCTCTGAAAAGAATCTCACTGATCCTTTAGAACTTGAGAGTAATCGCTTTTTATAGCCTTACTGGTGGCACTTTACTCCTTCAGGCCACCCTTAATTGAGATATACGTCTCTCTTTTAATCAACTACTCAAGGACGAGTTATGACTCTTGGAAATTAAAGAATAGCTTTGAAATGAGTCCTTTGCTAGTAGAATATCTTTGCTTTTGGGATATATTGCTTGGTCCCCAGCGACATATTAACCGCAAATCACATTTTAAAAAGCTGATTCTGTACAAATCACTTCTCAGATTCATCGTGGACGTACTCCATGGAACTCTAAAAACCATCTGAGATCAGGTACATTCAATAGTCTTAAGAATCAACCAGACAATTCACAAGTGGCGGAGAGATCTTGTTTAGTCACACGTAAAATTTAAATTAAATAGATATTAAAAAAAAAAAAAAACGTCAAAACTCTTAGAGAACATTACTGAGATATTTTACATTTACTACTAAATAGTCCCATGGGAATATGCCAATTCTGTAGGTAACTACTGTATTCTCTACTATTTTGAAAAGAAAATTGAACTATTTATTTCTGTTTAAAACTCCCACTCTGTAACCTTTACGTATGTTTTGCGATGAACTTTATTCATTACGTCTGTTATCCTTAATTATGTATAGTGGTACTTCTCCAAAAAAGTCTAGCTATTGTGATTACATCCTTCAAGAATAACCCAATCGATATATATATATATATATATATATATATATATATATATATATATATATATATAAGCCCGGCGGGACCGCTCGAAGTACAATTAAAGCTGTCTTGAAAAGTTTAGTGGGCAGTACCCCCACCAATGCGAGCGCGACCTAACTATCCTTTTCTCGGACCACCTAACGGCACTTTGACACCCTGTACTTTGTGGAGTATGAAGCTGTGAGTTTGTATTTTTAGAAAATACATTTATATATATATATATATATATATATAGATTATTCGGTACTTACGTATTAGCGTCAAAGCAGGTTAAAGAGGCGGGTCTCGTTCAGAGATCTGGACCATGGATAACGCATTTCTATTGGTCAATCAGAGGCCAATCATTTTCATTGGCTATTGTGTTTATAGTATCCATCTTGTTCCCTTTGTATTTTTAACGCAATTCATTTGTGCTTTATTTACCCACGCAATTGTTGTTGTTTTTTTGTTACGCGATTTCAGCTTGGTGCGAGTTTATATGGCTACAACAAAATAGCAAGGATGAAAGAGACTGTTTCGATTTAGCGATGCTAAATTGTTTATCAGTTCATTATCCAGCTAAAAACCATCCTTGATCTATATTATCAACAAGTTGGATTGACTAGAGTTTTGATATAACCTTGAGCGAGCGTAGCGAGCGGAAACGCATAGCAATTATGCTATTAATAGGTGTGCCACGTGTTTTCGTTAGGTTATATCAAAACTCTAGTTAACCCAAATCGTTGATAATCCCGTCGCCATATTGGCAAAAAGTGATTTGACTCCTTGATCCAGCTCTCTGACCCGGTGCAGATCTAGATCTCTAAAACCCGACTCTTTAACATGTTTTGACGCTAATACGTAAGTACAGATTATTCTTTGTTCTTTCGTCAATATAATATTTTTTATGCAATTGTTGCCATAATAGTGTATCCTTTTAGATTTGTTTCATAGGATTGGCCAAAGCGCGTAGGGGGGACGTAATATTAGGGCAGAAGCGAGGTATAAATACCCTCGTGAGTTAAGAGGAAATACCCACACCTCTTAGGCGGGGGTATTAATACCCCGTCCTAGGTCGGCTCATTTGAAGGGGTGGGTTTTCTAGGTCAATATATTAGTTCATCCAGGTCTTTTTATACAAGACCGATAATATCGACGAATCTATGGTAATATAAACCGTTTTTAACCAGTTTTATTTCGTTGATAGATATGTTCTTATATTTGTTACACTTGCCAACTAATGAGAAATTTAAAGGCACTCTAATTGTCCACATGCACAATAATTAGCTTTTTCTTTTTTTGTTTTTTAATGGATTAACACAGTTGCACTTATTTCTCTTAGTTGTACCACTTTATTTTATATATCACCATAAATGTTTTGCGGAAAGAAACATAAATTAACGTATGAAGTCCCCTCGCGCTTAATGTGGGTGGCGAGCGGAAAACTAAGGGAGGATTGTAACGATCTCTGAAGAGGTGGCATTGAGGCAACGAAATATTTTGGAAAATATATAAAATAAGGTCATAATAAAAAAAAAGGGGATTAAATGCTTCTTTTTTTTAATGGCCTACGCCACATTAATAGAACAAATAATGCCTATGATAAAGATATTATATTTCCAAATAGCTCCTATTTGTTATATACTTCTTTCTATAATCTAATGTCTACAATAAATACTAACAAATTCAACGACTTTGATATTTCATTGTGACAAAATACTTAGAAAGTCTAATATCAAGTTTTATGAGTTGAGTATACAATTGGTAAAAGTAATGATTTTGTTGATCCGTAACTAGACCCAAAATATAGCTTGGGCTGTTTTTCTTTCTGCATATCTGCATCAAGGATATCTATGGGTTGCAGGGAAGGTTTTAAATGAAATAGGTGAAAAACGGAACTTGAAGCAAGCGGTATTCGAGTCTTCCCTAAAAGAAGGAGAACCGTAAACGGGATGAAATTGTAAAAACCTAAGTTTTCAAAAATAATTAATTTCAAAATCTAGATGAATTTGTTGAGAAAAATAAGAAGAAATGTTTAGTTAAAATTTTGTATAATTCAACCATTATTATGGAAAGTCTAACAATATCCATCTTATAAATCTCTTTAGACCCACTAAAATATAATAGTCCAAATACCAATAATGCCCTCTGTAGAAGCGGAGTAAAACTATAAAATTATAATAAATAATTTATGAGTTTTAAATAATAAATTATAAATTGAAAATTAAACGAAGACAAAATGCAAAATAATTCTTAAATCTTAACCACTAATCTATCTACAACTGACTTAGTATAACTCACTTAAGATTACTGAATTGAATTGCTTAAAAATTATCTTTTATCAAGAGATCCTTCCTTATCATTTATAACCATTAAACGTCAAATCAGTTCTCATGGCGGAAATCACGTCAGCAAACATCACAGATACGTGCTGGTATTCCGTTCTCCCTCTCCCCCTCCTTCTTCCCCCTCCCCTAATATTGTAGGAGACTCTGACGTCAAAAGCCGGCGCCTCCAATAGTCCCCGACGGTCAAAAATCGACCCAATACTTGGGGTCATATCCTTTTCTTCCGCCCGAGATTTCTATCCTATTAGCTCTCCGAACGGTCTTATGTTCTCTCTACCTGCAACATCAGAGGGTAGAAGGTTCTCTTGGAAGCCACTATTTCCATCAAATTATTAAAGCGCTCATGGTCGCCGAAAATGTTATTTGCACCGAACGAAACTCTCCACATAAGATCTAGATCTAATAAGACAGATACGTTATAAACATCAGTAAAATCGGCCATTTAAGGAATGTGGATTTATTTGAAGTTCTCACTTAGCCTAAGTTTGGCTAAGAAGGCCAGTTCGCAACAAATGAGAATAAATCTTTGTGCAGAGAAGCATCTCAAACATATTAAGAGACATTAATTACACTACTAAACCACGGAGATATGCTATCACAGGCTTTAGACGCGCATATCTAATTTTAGCAAGAATGAGTGAGGATAGCCTAAACAAAGGATTCTCACTCCTACAACATTATAACATAACAAAAGATTCTCATCTTAAGTCTCAAGCCTGGCAGGCTTCGCGCACTATTTAACACATCCATGTTTCTTATACAGAACGAAACATGACAGCTCATAATGTATGCTGTTATTATCGTCACGATTGGCCAGCTACAGGTGTATTGCACTGGTTAAAGCACTTACTGAATTTATCAATGTTCCAGCTTTGGCCTCGGGGTGTGTACGTTTGGTACAAGTCCTCTGGTACAATTATGTGGGTAATTGGTAATGCGCATTTCATACGATTGCATTATTGGTCTTTAGTCTCCAACTGTGATTCGCTAAATGTGTAATGTTATGGTGTTACCCAAAATATTAAAATAGTTGCACGATTGATTTATTATTCTCAAAACAAAAAATAATACTTTTTTCCTCCAATACCGAGAGATCTACTAATTGTCTCTTCCGGAGAGGAAAAAAAGTATTACTCTTTGTTTTCAATAGTATTTACCTCATTACAGATTCTTGGGGTGCTGATTTTAAATTTCCTATTATATTTGGTGTAAAAAAAAGGAAAGGCTACTTTACTTCGAACGTATGCATATTTTTAAATTTATTTGACGAATTATAAATTATTGTGTAACCATTGTATTTATTCATTAATCTTCTCTCTAAAACAAACCACAAACCTATTAGTGAAAGAATCATGTCGATATCATTTTCCAAACTCGATATATAAAATAAAGCATTTTCAACCTATTTTATTTTATTTCTCACCTCCTAAGGCACTTTGAATGGAACGCTCGCACACGTGTCGACTATTTTTCGATGTAGAATCACCAGGAAAAAAAAATTGACCAAACCGGTTACCCCTCCACTCTGTACTCCCCTTGTTAGAATATTTGAGGTGTACTTTGGAAGGTTGGTTTCACCCATTAAACGTGCGATTGGGCCGATATAAAAAAAATACGTATCGATTATTTTCATGTGTTTAATATATATATACAAAGTTTTCAAAAATCGGCTCCGGACACTTGGGGATGTTCCCTTGTTAGTCTAAATGAACAATTTACAATTAATAAATTAGTTTGGATATTTAAGGATTACCCTGAGGTTTATAGAAACTTCCGGTTGTCTAGTCTTTAGACCGTCCTACAAACCAGACAATCATAATCACACTGTATATCCTGTACAGTGGATATAGATCCTAGCAAAGCCTGACTTAGTCCTTTGGAATCCCATAATCCGATGCAGTATTCACTTAACATTCGAGCGAGGCTATTATCAAACCCTCTTCAGAAGGATAAGTGTTGAAGGGCTCATCGGACAATTGAGGAATACCGTAATTAAAGTTTGTCGTTGTATGGTTTTACAAACATGGTTTGATTTTAATTTAATGCAAATTATCTAATTAAGTAGCAAAATTATTGTCCTTTCACTGTTTCTCATTACTCGGAAATTACTCCTAATTTGCGAGATTTGGCCCTGTGTATTGGCCGACTAAAAACCCTGATCTGACGTCGCTTGATTTTTACGTGAGGGGTTGGCTTAAGTTGCAAGTGCAAAAAGAATCTATTTAGGATATCAACCACTTGATAACAAGGATTCTCAAATTATTTGTGGAAACGAGAGCTAACTATGCTGAGATTGGAAGGACAACATTAGCGGACATACAATAAATCGGCAAAAAAAACGTACGGTGACTTCAGTGTGTTCTGCAAGGCCAGAAGGTCAGTTGTAAGAATGTTTATAATTTTCGATGCATTTTTTTTTTTTTTTTATTCAAATCTTATGTAAGACATACTATAATAATTAAATAGTAATCTCATCAAGAATAATTTTCATTTCTCTCTGATAATATCACGAAAATATAAATGATATTACTTTTATTTATTTGATTTTTTTTCGCTCTAGAATTCCAATTACGTTATAAAAATTCAGAGATAATCTCAGTTCTGAGTAGTTCGTTAGAAATCTGATTAAAATTTAAAACTATTGTGAGATTCGGCAGCCAGCAAGAATTTTCTTTTAGAGGAGTAGTGATTTCCGAAAAGTTGTCGCTAACCAGAAGCTTTTAATAATTTCTATTTTTGGAATTTATATTAAGGATAATTGTGAACATTCAATGTGTATTAGCCTTAAAGCAAATTTAATGCTGATTTAAAAAATATAATGAATTCTTTAAAAAAAATGTGTACAAGCAGAAAACATTGGAGCTTTACTACAAAACATAAGGCCTTTTCTAAAGAACCTGCAGAACGGCATATGTCTGGAACGGAGTGAGATAGAAGTGTGTGGTTGGTGGTTGAACTACATTTTTTGTCTAGTTTCACCCCTGTTTCTATTTTTTTTTATTTTATTATTTTTTTTTTTTTTTTGTAATTTGATACAATTTATTGTATTTAATACTTTACATATATCTTAATATGATGTAACATTTAGTAGTTTCATTATTTATTATTTTTGATGAAAAATATTCTTAAATGCTTCTACTTTTAGGTTATATATTTTTCATATTATCAAGTGTTCAAATCGACTTATTTAGAACGATTCGTAGTTGTGAGGGGCAGTTCTCGATTGATTCTCATTCATTCATGATTCAAAACGAAATAAAATACGAATTTCTTAAGTAATTCTAAGTAATTGTGAAATCGATCCATATCGTAGATATTGGAGATGGAGATAGTTAGCCGTTGCAGAGATACGAAGACCAGGTATAGTTGGGATTCGGCCAGGAGAAAAAAAGTCCGTCACGCAGGAGCTGCATAACTAAGCACTTTTCTCAGAATTTGTAGTGTAGACTGCTTTCCAGAACAATTTGCTTAAAATATCCTACATAAATAAAATAAAAACGTGAATAGTTCTCTTTTAATTTGGTAATGAGTACTTGATCAATTATTAATTTGCTTCCAGAGTTATGTTTACACATGGTACCTACTACACTACGTAATAAATACAAAAAACATCATATTATCGTATTTTGATCTAACGCAGGAACAGGATACAGTCACTCTAGTGGTAGAAAGCGCTCCTTGCGGCGGCTTTGTGAACCTACGTCTGGCGGGCTTTTCTATTGAAATATATTACAAATTAAACCCCTGCTTTCCGATTGACCGATTCAGATCATTTTTACAACACTTCTTTCTCATGAGTTACCCACGACGTATACCGCGTTTCGTTACAATACAGCAGAAATTACGACCGGTATGAGTATGTTAGGAATTTGGGTCCGAGGTAAACCCCCCCCCCTTCTATTGAACCGATTTAGTTTATTTTTACAACACATATTTAACTGTAGATTTCCACTATGAATACCGAGTTTCGTCGAAATATACCAAAAATCACGGCTGGTAGTGGCGAATTGGTATTGTGGGTCCGGAGTAAACCCCCCCCCCCTCCTAATGAACCGATTTAGTTTATTTTTACAACACATATTTACCTGTGGATTAGCACAACGAATACCGAGTTTCGTCGAAATATACCAAAAATCACGGCTGGTAGAGGCGAATTGGTATTGTGGGTCCGGAGTAAACCCCCCCCCCCCTTCTAATGAACCGATTTAGTTCATTTTTATATCTCACTTTTCTCTCTATATTACCACTACGAATACCAAGTTTCGTTGAAATATAACAAATATTACGGCTGACATAGTCAAATTAGTGTTTTGGGTTCGGGGTAAACCCCCCTTCCGGTGGACCGACTTTGGTGGTTAACGAACTCGTTCAATCGTTTGCTAATTGAATGCTATATACCAACTTGGTATTACCAAGTTTCGTGACGAAAAAACACAAACTCTGGCCGCTATCGAGTTAACAGACACATATATATATATATATATATATATATATATATATATATATATATATATATATATATATATATAAATTTTAACGGGGGTCATTTTCGGCGTCTACTAGGTAGGATCGATAAAGATTTGAAGAAATTTTTCAAAAATTCCGTCATGAGTCCAACCTCAATAGCTACTTTCCTTCGGAGGAGTGCTAAAACGTCAGACTTTCAAGAAGAAATCTGTATTTGGACGTTTCGGCTGCACATTGGCAGCCTTCTTCAGCTAAAAAAATACATACAAATTATAAGTAAAAAAACAGGCAGAAATGAGCGTAGTATATACATAATGACAATGATTAGAACCAATCTTATTATTAAACAATGAAAATACAGAAGTTGGAAAGTAAACAGTATGTAGAAAGTAGTAAGTAAACAGTACAAAAACTAACGTTTATTTAAAAAACGTTTTTATATTGTGAGAAACTCAATCTATTCTATAAGTGAATAGAATAGAATTCTATAGGTGAATTATAAATTGTATTCACCTATAGAAAAGATTGAGTTTCTCACAATATAAAAATGTTTTTTAAAAAAATGTTAGTTTTTGTACTGTTTACTTACTACTTTCCAACTACTGTATTTTCATTGTTTAATAATAAGATTGGTTCTAATCATTGTCATTATGTATATACTACGCTCATTTCTGCCTGTTTTTTTATTTATAATTTGTATGTATTTTTTTAGCTGAAGAAGGCTGCCAATGTGCAGCCGAAACGTCCAAATACAGATTTCTTCCTGAAAGTCAGACGTTTTTTTCTCCTGGCCGAATCCCAACTATACCTGGTCTTCGCATATCGTAGATATATCTTCTGCATTTAGACGATCAATCTTTCGAGATCGATTCGAAAGATTGATCGTCTAAACGCAGAAGATATATCTACGATATGCATCGATTTCACAATTACTTAGAATTACCTAAGAAATTCGTATTTTATTTCTTACTGAATCTTTTTTGGAAATCGATCTTTAAATTTTGATTCTAATCGATTCAAAAGATTGATTCGTATTCTAGACATCACAAATATATATATATATATATATATATATATATATATATATATATATATATATATATATTAGCTCACTGGACTAATAAGTTGGAGGACCTGAGTTCAAATCCCGAGCAAGCACTAAAGAATTTGTCTTCTAGTGTCTTCGCTCATGGGTTGAATTCGGCCTCCCTGACCGAATAACAATGGGTACCAAAGTTAAGCAACGTCGGGCGTGGTCAGTACCTGAATGGGTGACCGACCACGTGCTGTTGGCATTATAAAAGGGTGGCAACCTGTAGGTAGCCCGGCGCTAATAGCCAAACAGTTGATGCGCCGTTAAAAACAAAATTAAAAAAAAAATAAATAAATAAATAAAATAATGGGTACCTTGGGTGCTAATGACTATAGCAGTCGAAGCAGCCAAGGGGAAAATCAGGCGGCCGGAGCATAGTACTGACCACACTATCTCCCTTGTTTCCCGTATGGTCATGAATCAGATACCTCTATATTATATGCCCCTCTGGGCCCTCGTGGCCTGTTACGGTATTGATTTTTTTTTAATATATATATATATATATATATATATATATATATATATATATATATATATATATATATTCGGGAAAAACAAATGAAAAATTATTTCTTAATGCAACCTCAAAAATTACATTCCTTCGGAAAGCTCTACTGAGAGAATTTTTTTATTTTTATTTCTCGATTCAGAGTCCACATTAGGCAACCTAAATTCAAGATTTCAGAGTCCCTTTCTTCTCCCTTGATAATTTATCATTAGAGATTTCTAACGGTCGTGAACAGGTTTTTATTTCGTTCCGGTTGCATAATATTAATGGCCAGCCCATGATGACAGTTTGAGGTTTTGGTGTCCTCCTTTTCCATGCAGGCTACTGCACTTCGTGGACTGCTTTTTAATTTTAATTGGTCAGATTTTTTTTAGCTCTATATAAGCCTTTATAATTTCTTAATTACTCAGCGGATCTACATTCCAGTGCCTAATAATTTTTTAATAATAATAAATAATATAATAATAATCCTATTTATAATAAAACTATATTTTTTATTTTCTTAATAAATGTGTTAAGTCAAATGGTGTCAAGTATGATTAACTATTGTTTAATTAGTATTCATAAAATATCAACCCTACCTAAATAATATATTTTTTCTGTTTATTTAGTATCGTAGAATAACAATAAAGCATAGAATAGAAAATATTAAAATCTTTTTATTTTATTTTAAACTCAACTACTTCTCTGCGTATGCTTTAATATTTTCCTACTCTTTAACTTTTTCAAGTCGTACATATTAGGTAATAATAATTAATAAAAGTAAGATATGTATATATAATTATTCTTCTCGTATGGGTCATGTTCAATATATTTTTTATTTTATGTGCCTAGACTGGTTTCATTCTATTTGAATATGCTTTATTTCTGACGTCCACTCCGTTTTTTAATCACTCCCTTGGCCTATTTTCCAATCAAACGTTTTTTTACTGACTGTGTTTCTATCTAAAATGGCTTTAGGCGTTATTCCTACTGTTTTTAAATATTTACTTTTTGCCGATTAATATAATTAATAGATAAATAATTATTTATACTTTTGCCTTACTTTGAGTTACACAAAATTCACGATTTTCTTTGGAATTCTCGAAAAATACTTTTTGTCCTAGCTAAAGATGACAATCCTCAATGAAGGCTGTTGAGATATTTAAACAACTGAAGACTCAACCGGGATGAAGGTGTTATCCTACACCAGCGGTTTCCAAACTGTGGGGCGTGCCTCCCTGGGGGGGGGGGCAGCAGGAGTTTTCACAAACAGCTGCGTTGTTGTGAGCAGACAAGCGCCGGTGAGGAGAGGACACGGAAACAGGAAATATATGGTAGGTGCCAGTTTCTTGGTACCTACATATAATGATTCAAGGAAGTTCAAGAGAACAGCCGTGGCACAGTGGTATTTTTACCTGATCTAGCTGGACAAAATTATTTTATCGCGGATTCTTATTGGAAATGACTTGCTGATCACGAATATACCCCATTTTAGGGGTCGGAAATGTAGTAATACCGTTGTTTTCTAACTTTTTCAGCATAAAAGATCGTTTTTTTTTATTACGTTTTAAGTGTTAACCAAAATTTAAATTTTTAAATTTTTTTTATTATTATACTTTTTTTTAATAAATTTTTTAAAGGCAACAACAGCAAAAAGCTTCAAGACTAGGTATTACAAATAATAATAATAATTGAAAAAAAATATTTGAAAACAACACAATACAACAAAAAATATAATCAAAATTAAGTTATCAAAACTAATAAATCATTCTTTGTCAAGTAACGTTTCATTCAACAAATTAATTATTTAACCTGTGAAGGAATGAAACTCTTCTTTATGTCGACGAATTTTTGCTCTCATACTAGAAATATACGGATCGCTCAAGTATAGTAAACTATGAAATACGTCTTTAATATTCGACAACCCTCCCTACTACTAGCAGGTATACTTAAATCTTCTTCTACATCTGATTGTGTATCGTAATCCAAAATTGTATCAAGCCACTCACCAAAACGTTTCTCAATGACACTTCTTGTACGGTTTGCTGTTTGCCACTTATCACGTAATTGTCTTAAGAATGTCTCCAATTTTATTTTTAAGTTTTCCTTCTCTTCTGGTCAATGAATTTTTTTTTGAAAAATTTTATATATATATATATATATATATATATATATATATATATATATATATATATACTGAGAGGGTTTATCTTCTGCTTTCGCCCGAGGGTCCCTAGGCCATCCCTATACTCAACCTTAATGGATACTTGCAATGGGGAAATCACAGACCGGGCATAGGAATGACCACAATATCGCCCTTTTTTAGAGTCAAGTGTCAGACCTCTGTAGCATTTGCACCTCTGAGCCCTCATGGCTAGTTACAATGCGTTTTATTGGATAAAAATACACACACACATATATATATATATATATATATATATATATATATATATATATATATATATATATATATGTGTGCAAAGATACACACATATTTTTGGTGCATACCTCTAAACATAAAAAAGAGCATGTCCTAAAGAGCTATGACATTTAATTATTTTTTCTTCAAACAAAACACTTGGTTAAACAACCGACATTGTGGACGAGAGGAAATTTAAAGTAATTTTTGATTTGTGCTGTGGAAAGAGATAGTAAGTACTAAATGGTACGGACATGACAAAGGGATGGTTAAGGTTGGACAGATTGTAGCTGCGGTGTATTTATAGTGAGAGCCTGTCGGAGTCGAACCTTTTGTCTCTCTCTTTTAGTGGCCAGTCGGTGGTTTCTCTCATTCACAACAACCAGGTCCTCCTATTTGTCCGAACAATCTATTCATGCTTTTGGTCGACATGTCAAATAGTTTAAAGAGAGAATTTGTGAGAATTGGTAGTCATATTTAGGTGTAATTAATGTAATTTTCAATAACAGGTGGAGTTAAAATGAAAAGCCCTACCCACAATAATTACAATAAACAGTAACAAATAGTTCTTGCTATTCGACCAGTCGACGGAATTATTTTAAAAAATATATAAATCTTTTATATGTAGCTATAGGGAATGATTTTTTTTCTATACCCCACCTTACGAGAAAGAAAAATAGAAAGCATGTAAAGAGGGCTTGATGAAAGCGAAAATTAAAGAAAAACGTGCGGAAATGCAAATGAAAATTAAAGACCTCGAACAGAACAGGCGCGCGTAAGGGCTGTAGTGGAGCTTATTTTCAAATTATATTTTTCCACGGGAGAATAGCCCGCTGTACTAAAGTTTTAATGGAGCTTTCCCGCGGGAATAGTTATTACAGTTAGGGAGTTATTGTCCAGATAGTGAGCAGATAACCGGAGGATTCGGCATTTCAGCAGATCAAGCCAAGTGTCGTTCCCCTAGCATTTTATGTTCTGCTACCTGCCCTAGAAAACCACTGAAACCGGCTCAACATCTCGGTGCACTGGGATTTCCGCAAGTACTGAACATTTTACTAGATTCTAAGCAGCTTGTGATAACCCTAAGTTACCTCACTCGGTACAAGCAGTACCAGCGAGATCCATGTTCCCGGCTACCAACTCTTCGCATGGAGATCTGCACATCAGTTCCCAGTGACGTCATACCCGACTACTGAACTCTTCTAACTTATGAACACTTATTTATTTATTTTCAATTATTTATTTAATTTATTGACAGTCGTCTTATAATTTTATTTATTTATTCAAGTTAAGTTTTATTATTTTATATATTCAAGAGGAATAAAGTATTTATTTTATTTATTATTTTATGAACACGACTATTATTTATTTATGTTTGATGGGACCTTTTGACCAATATGCAGACAATTAAATAAACCCCAACAGGGCCAAAAGTTGATTGAGTAGGAGGTGGTTACCTTATTCTGTATGAATGCTATTGAAGGGAATATGTAAAAAGAGAAACAGGTTGAGGGTTCCCAATGGAATCTGTGTATGTGTGTGTGTACTGTGTGGGGCACAGCGATAGAGGAGAAGGTAAAACGAAAGATAGTAACAGAATAGAGAAAAGAGGAGGAAGAATGTCAGTTAGACAGTCTTACTTGTAATGGCGTCGGTGTATATTGTGTGTTGTGGTTTGTTCCTATTGTCATCTAGAATATATTATGTTATATATTCTTTTTATAGTACGTCTACTAGTCGTCGTGTAAACTTATTTCGTCCTTGCCTGCGTCCTGGTCGTCCAGATGGTGTGATTTTTTCAAATAGTGGATTGTCCGAGTAATTGTTTTGAGTATTCGCTCCTGAAAATACCGTAGTTTTGAGTATTGCGGGGTATAGAAACCGACAGGGTGGTGAGTAATGCTCCTTTGTATCTGAGTCCTAATGTCTTACGACTCTTTTGTATATGATTAATTTCAGTCTGAGTGGTACATTGGGAGAATTGAGTAAATATCCAAGAGAGCGGGCTCTCGCCCTAACGAGCTTTAGCTTCTTAAAAAAAGTGTGTGTGAAAACTGAGAGGTGGTCCTACGCGTATGCCAAAGTATTTAATGTGTCTTTTTAACTTGTTTTCTTATGTATTTTGAAATACTTGGGACGTGCTTGTGCGGAGTTTCGCTGAGAGCGCTGGTGGCCTCGTATTTTTTCCTCACCGTAGGGGTTCTAGATATTTAAGGCCCAGATCAAGGAAAACCCCATTATTACCGAGGGGCGAAACCAATAGCCTGACGAAGCCAACTATCGAATATGAAACTCGGAGGGATCTAGCGAACGAACATATTCGATAAATTCACGAAATAATATATTGAAAAACGGTCTTATTCCATACTTTATTTAAGGCATTTCCAGCTATTCAAGAGGGGCTAGAGTTGGAACAATTTGCGACAAACTAATTATTCTCCACAAAGCAATAGCAAAGTATCAAATCAAAGTGTAAAATATTGTTGCCCAAAACGTTTCTGTTATTAATAAAGTAACGTTAAAAATTAAATGAATTATATTAATAGCATTGATACTGATAAGTTTAAAGACACTTCGGAAAGCTTCTTTGGCACGTTTTTTTTTTTTTTTTTTTTTTTTTAAATAATGAAAACGTATAAATCTAAGTACTTAACATGCTTGATACTAACTGGCAGTTTGCTCGCCTGTTCACATAAGCGTCGGTGTACTTTAATACTAACTAATTTAGGGCAACTGTTAGGTAAGTGGTTTGCGCCTTGGCAAAGGCAACAATGTAATGAATGGGCTGAGTAAACATCCTTGCGAGACCCCGCCCGAGCATCAGCTGAGATGAAACCTGTTTTCCGCTATTCTATGATATGCATAATTTAAGATCTCTTGCTTCCCTTGATTACCTGTCTCGAGGTCTGGCATCAGCCGGGATCGCGGTATTATATGCGCCGTTATGAAGTATGACAAGTCTCTAGAGAATCTTGTGGATTATGAGCACGAATTTTCAAAAGGGCTTTGGAAGTAATTTACTTAAATATGCATTTATTTCATAATCTATAAACAAAATTTGTGCTGTTGAGTTGTGCAATATTTGTAGTCTGGAATTTAGAATGTAAGGCCCCTCAGCTAGGAGATGCGTAACCAGAGCAAATTCTTCAGTAAGGAAGTGATTAAAATGTTTTGCGGTATTATATTTTTTTAAAACATCAATAATAGTAATAAATGGATACATACTTTCCACTTTAGCTGTTTTCTAGTATCCATGTTTCTCATTATTTTCGAATATAATATGAATGGTAATCTAAAAAAATGACGGCCGCTAAATGAATAATTTTGGCTGGAGTGCGAGTTTCAAGTTAACACCTATTCCTAATGGATTGATTTTGGCTGGAGTGCGAGTTTCAAGTTAACACATATTCCTAATGGATTGATTTTACTTATTTTCATAACAAATTTCCATTTTTTTTTTCGGATGCATTAAATCTGTGTCTATATTAGGCCAGTCAATACGTTTGTGCGCATTAAAAACTTGCGTGAGATTCGCTCGCTACTAGACCAATACGATTTCGAACCTTTCGGCACATATCTTCGCTGTACTAATGAATAGGCCGCGTGACTAATGACTGATAAATCATTCTGTCAATAATTTTTGTTAACTTTCGCAGCATATTAGTACGCAATGAAATTGAATGTCGATAATTATAATCAATATGAACGTGCTGTGTTACATATTTATTTTCGTCTGACGAATCTGCCACATCTGCAATTAATTGTCTATATGGTGAAGGACCGTTCTAACTAATTCTATTTAATATCATGTTGCCTTCATAATTTCCTTTAACGTAAGCTTGTGTTGAACAGATTATGCCTCTAACAGCTGGGGCCTGCATTGACAAGGCTCTCAAACAGACGTGTTGATTAAGTCCTGCAAGCTCTATTGACAGGCCTTGACTAAGTTCTCTAAGCTTTTGATCTCTGACTGATGTCTATCGGCAGCCAAAGCATTTGATCAAGCTCGCCGGCCAGCCATGTTAAAGCCTTCTCGCCTTCTCGTTAACGAAGCAAATTGTTTTAACGGATCAGACAGCATCTGGAGCGAATTGATTTATTAAAATGCACCACGTTAAAAAGATTTCTATAGTGTGAAATAATAAAATGTCCATTTTCTAATGTTTTATAATGACCCAAATTTTACAAATTATAAATAAATTAGGCGGTAAGTAAAAAAAAAAAACTTGAATTAACTGATGCGCAGAAACTACTCAGCTTTGTCGTTGTAACGTGAGGATTGGAAATTCTCGCTGAAAAAAATTCCTTGGTACACCATGGATATTTAGGAAAACAAACTGTAGATAGGCTTGTAGATTCATATGCATCATATAAAATCAATTTTATATAAAACATAATATTAATTATAATGAAAGTCAAAATGTTGGTAAATCGAGCCATTTGATTAAAATAGCTTTACTTTTTTTGGCACTTAAATCAATTAATTTTTTTAAAAAATTACTTGTTAATGACAATCTTAACTTTCGTTTCCACATAATTATTCATTTAACGAATGCAGATCTAGAAAAGGCTATCCTTTTGGCTTGCTCACCTATAATAATATAGAAATTCCTATCTGGAATGTGTAGAAAAAATCACAACCTTAACAGGTTTTTATTGCTGAGCACATTCAAAAAATAACTCCATCTTCAGTTTTCTCCACTTAATAGCATCTCTTCCTGCCAGGGATGAGCGTTATCTCTTTGTCAAGAGTCAACGCTTGACGCTTCCATGAAGAGTGTATTTTTGTGTGGCGCACTGAGGATGGAGGTATTACTCTAAATATATTTTGCAATAAACTAATAAAAACTTGTGTCGGTTGTGTTCTTTTCTTCCTGAGACACAAATTTAACGTCTAGCCAGTTCGAAAAGTGAGAAATGCACATATAGTCCCAGATGATCGTTAACAATCGCTTGGAGTGAACATAAAATATCCGGAATCCAAAAGAAGACAGGAGAGGACTGACACTGCCCTGATCCATTTCTCGACTGATACTGGATTCGGGTTGCCGTAAATACAATAAGCATCTAGGAAGAGAGTGTACGAGAAAGGGGAACAGATCCTGATGAGATGTATAGAGGGCTCAAGAGTACGATATGGAGATTCTATTTGGGTTCAGGAATATTCTACATACATTTCGATCTAACATCCATACCTCTCTCCGATGTAAATATGCCACGGTTTTATCCGAATCTTGTTGAAATTATTTTTACTAATTCACCGTACTCATATTAAAAATAAGAGTAAAATTGAACCACTGAAGTGGAGGTTTAACTGAAACCCGAGATTCCTGAAAAACTTATTAAGTGGGCGTAATTTCTATTTTCTTTCAACGAAACTCTCTGTAAACCTACTATTCGTGGCTGAAGAATATCAGACGGATTTTTTAAACAATTTTTAGGTCTTTAATTGAGGTAAAAGATTTTATTTTTCCCCTAAGCATCAACTAATTCATTATCCAGAATAAACAGTGTCTTGCTACATTAAAAGGAATGATACATTTTACCATACAACAGAAAGGAAACTTTATACATACGGTTGTCAGAGGAAAATGCGGGCATGTCTCCATTTTAATATTACAGATAGAAATACTTCTGCTCTTTAATCTGAAAGCATATAGAAAATCCTTCAAAGGGATGGTGGCTTTAGTGCCATGTTTGGTGACTTGAGGTACATCATATAAATTACATTTATAAAATGTATATTCATATATGGAAATATATTTCTCTCTCAAATGTTAGAGCAGTTATAAACTTTGCAAGGTTTCGGTGAAATTTATTATACAAATACTTCTCGTATTTAAATGATAAAATAATAATAGGAATGCTATACTTGTTTCGGTTTGTTGTGATATATTTGTTTACAATTTACTACAATTTTCATTTACAATGAGGTGTAGATAGTTAGCTGTCAAGGTCAACGAATAGTTGGGATTCGGCTCGGAAAACATTAATACGATTTTTATAAAAATCTGTATTAAGGAGGTTTCGGCAACTCTTTGGTAGCCTTCTTCAGCTGAATGACAAAAGATAACCAAAGTTTAGTGACCATAACTGCTAACTTTGGTCTTTCTCTACCCCCCCCCCCCGCACTCATTGCTGTATATTATCTTGGTTATTATTAAATATAGCTGTTACATGACGTGTCATGCTACAATTACTTTCTGCCTATGACTCTCCCCGTATCAAAATCTACCTGTATACCCAGTTACGTCAAAATCGGTCAAACGGTGTGAATTTGTTTATACTATCTGTCTAGATGGGGTCTCCCGTGGTCTAATGGCTAGCGCCTTGGATTCATAAGCGGGAGATGGTGGGTTCGATTCCCAACCTCCGGCAGGAATTTTATCATCCCACGGCTCGCTGGTAAAATTCCTCGCTACACCCTGGATGTCGGCGCTAATGACCTAGATGTAGATGCGCCGTAAAAAAAAAAAAAAAAAAAAAAAAAAAAAAAAAAAAAACTATCTGTCTAGATGCAGTTCGTGAAACAGGTAACAGAGGCCAGCACCAAAGCAGTTCAGAAAAGTCCGTCACGCAGGAGCTGCATAACTAAGCACTTTCCTCGGATTAAGGTAGTGTAGATTGCTTTTCTGGATAATTTTCTTTAAAAAAAACTATATAAATAAAATAAAAACATGAACCTAATAAATAAACAAAAACTTCGTATTTTGAACTGACGCAGGAAGAGGATACAGGACTGTAGGGGTAGAAAACCTACCTAGTGGTAGAAAGCGCTCCTAGCGGCGGCTTTGTGAACCTACTTCTGGCGGGCTATTCTATTCAAATATAGTACAAAGTAAACCCCCCTTTCCGATAGACCGATTATGCTCATTTTTACAACACTTGTTTCTAATGAATTACCCACGACGTATACCAAGTTTCGTTACAATGCCGCAGAAATTACGACCGGTATGAGTATATTAGTAATTTGGGTCCGGAGTAAACCCCCCTTCTAATGAACCGATTTAGTTTATTTTTACAACACATCTTTCTCTGTAGATGACCACAACGAAAACCGAGTTTCGTCGAAATACAAAAAAAATTACGGCTGGTAGTGGCAAATTGACTATTTGGGTCCGGAGTAAACCCCCCCCCCCCCTCTAATGGACCGATTTTGGTGGTTTACGAACTCGTTCAATCGTTTGTTAATTGAACGCTGTATACCAAGTTTCGTGACGAAAAAACAAAAACTCTGTACGCTATCGTATTAACAGACACACACACACACACACACACACACACACACACACATATATATATATATATATATATATATATATATATATATATATATATATATATAAATTTTAACGGGGGTCATTTTCGGTTTCTACTAGGTAGGATCGATAAAGATTTGAAGAAATTTTTCAAAAATTCCGTCATGAGTGCAACCTCAATAGCTACTTTCCTTCGCAGGAAAGTGCTAAAAAACCGACAGAGGCCAGCCCCAGAGCCTGCGAGTAGATAGCTCTTATCAAAGAAATGCCAGCGCTCCTTAGTTAGACAGTGACTGTTGATATAAAATTGAAATAAACTGTATTACATTATTATATAATGTTCTAATTATCAGGAACATCAACAAATAAATTTGAGACATTATTCAGAATAGCTGTCGATTCAAAATGGCCGTCAGAATCTAAATGGTTCAGTGTAGCCAATTTTTCTTGAACAAAACTTTTGACATTTTGACCAAATATTGAAATTTGACTATTTTAACCTAGCCTAGGAGATTTCCCGTATAAACTTTGGTTACATACAATGTCTTTTGGGGAACAAAATAAAGCACTAATGCGAAATAGAACTCAGAAAGGAACAGACTAGAGAAGAGAGGTTACACACTCAGTGTTGTCACTAGCCTGTGCTCATTACCAAAATGGCTTCCTAAAATAATTTAAAGCAGTGGGGCCCCAGGTGACAGATATGTGAGACAACCTGGAGGTTACCCGTATAAGCCTCCTGTTAATTTGGTCAAAATCGGTCAAACGGTGTAGATTTGTATAAGGAACAAACAGATAAACGGACAAACAAACAGACACGTGTTTGTGATATATATATATAGATTAAAAATATTACTACTGTTCATTTGTACTTATTTCATTTTACATTTTTATGTTTTTGATTATCTGTCCATACTCTGAAGTAAGTTCTAGGAATAAAACTATTGTTCACTTACCTGTCTATAATGTTTTGTTACTTATTGATGTTAAAGACAAAACGTTCATATAAGTGATATATATAAGTAGATTTACCATATTTCTTTATTGGTTTAAATATTTTGTTTATTAATAGTGCATTTATGTTTTGTCTTTTAGCTTATGAACCTACCTGAGAGTAGCCGAAACGTCCTTAATACAGATTTTTACAAATTATCAACTAATCCCTGAGTAATTTTCAGTTACTTTTGGTTACTTATAGGCGATGCTTATCGCAAATAAAATAGCATGTTGGACATTTTTAAGAAGGAGATATCACTGGACTGTAGGGTCAGTCTGTCTAGGCTCACTTGACTGCGGTACAATTTACTTTGTATTAGATGAGGAAAAGTACTGATCCCTCGTTTTTAATTTTGAAATGTATCGGGACTTTAGTTGATATGTAGAATTTTTGGCACAATTATAAACTGTTCCTGCCTTTAAATACTCTTGATATCATTTTTTATTAATTAAGGAAGCAGCTAAGCCCGTAAAAAGAAGATGGTAAAAATAAAAGTTGAAAGGTCACAACGTCTAGTAGGAATTCTCCCCTCAACATGACGTAAGTTGTACTAAAGATCCCACTTAATCGGCGATGGCTTTCGAATGCGAACTGGATCCAAGCGCGGCGAATATCCAGTTACTTTAAGGTGCATATAAGCCCCCAGCTTGGCATCTCCAATATGCAGGATATATATTTATGCTCTTGAGAGTAAAGGTGGGGCCCGTCGGAGTGCTGTGGGGCCGTAAGCTGTTTAAGGATCGTCATGTGGTTGGCTTGTCAGCCATTGTAAAGCCATCTGCTCTTTTCTCTATTCACTCCCGATGAAGCATTTCTTCTCACGGAACCCTTATGCTCTTCTGGTACTTTCTGTCTCGCAGCGTTCGTGTGTCAGCTTGTTTTTAATTCGTATATACACTTACCTTGTCTGTCGACACACAAACATACACACAAAAGTATGCTTGATGTTAAGTTGTTTCGAATTAAGCAGTTCCTGAGTATACATCGTTTGCCAAAAACGTGTATTGCAGCAAAAAATGTATTGAACCGTCGTACTTCTGTCCGCAACAAATATCGAAGTCGTAATTGCACTGTAAAAGTGTTGAAAGCATATACAGATATAATTTTTCTGCCGATATATTAATGAGCAGTTCAGCACTCAACCGTCAAAATGCTTATTCCCAAAACGCCAGAAGCTTTTTCACTAATATCTTCCTTAAAGGAACATGTACAGGAATAATCTATTCTGCTTGGATTCTTCATAAATTTTCAGTAGATTCCACATTCAAGAGAGGCTATTACATCCATGTGCAGATTTGAGCCCACAATATTTTGTGGAAGAGAACGAAGAAATTTACTTTAAAATTATAAGATGTTTCCATAGTTCCTCTTAAAAATATAATTTTAGATTTCTCTCCTTCATGATTTATACATGTATGATCTGATGAACTAGCTTTTGGAATGAATTGATATACATTGTCTAAAACAAAGGCTTTAAAATGTCGGACAGTGTAGTAATGTAGTTTCCTAAAGGAGAGAAATATTGTTAGTCTTTGCCCAGCATCTGCAAAAACCGGGGCGCGCTTCCACTGCTTTTGAGAAGGGTAGCTCAATTGTTTTGGGAATATATTCGGAAAAACTCTCGTAACAATCGTGGATATATGCGTAAATCGGAAAATTCCCGGAACAGTTTTTTTTTTTTTTTTTTTTTTTTTTTTTTTTTTTTTTTGCACTTTCGCTCACAACTCCGAAAATGTTCACGCTAGAGAAATTTCCAAGTGTGAAAAGATTTCTAATATAATTTTCTTACAATGACCTATTATTTAAAAATGTCGTCTAAATTTTGCAAGAATTTAAAAAATATTAATTGTTTCGAAACTACCTCAAATTGGAAAATTATTACGCAAAAACTACCAAAACGAAATTGTGTAGGTCACTTTACTATATAATCGTAATTTTCCTCCTGGAATACGAAGGTCTTAAATGCATTTTAGGCTGGGGAAAAAATTGTTTCACCCTTTTTTTCATAGTTGTGGTTGTTTAGCAAAGCAGAGAATAAATTTTACCATTTATAAACAATAATTCTACATTATAGGACATTTAATTACAAATCTTTTGCCGTCTTGGTAAAATCTCTAGCGAGAATACTTTCGGAGTTATGATTGAATGAAGTACAAAAAAAGGTATTCCGGGAAAAAATTGTTCCCCGAAGTTTTCGATTTACACATAACTTAATTATTGTTTTTTGAGTTGTTCCGAAGATATTTCTGCAAAAATTAGCTAGTACCCTCTCAAATTCTCAAATCTAAACAGATGCGCCTTGGACAAATAGCCAATGAAGGAAATATTGCTAAAGTAATGGAAGGAGAGCGATTATAGAGCGATATATATCCGACGGATATCGTTCAATAACTTCTCGACCCCTTTAAAGCTAGAAGTGCAGTTTCTCCTATTGCATCCTCCAGTAGATGTGCATACTGTCTTGAGCCTTTCTCCAGACCCCCTACCTGTCTTCTCTCACGGCTTCTTGCTTTGTCTGTCTAACTGTCTGTCCGTCTGTCCGTGTGTCGGACCGCTACTCAATTTACCGTCTCCCTTATCATCTATTCAGCTCTCAATAGGACAATCTAGCTACATTTCAAACAGTCCTTCTCACTTCTTAGATCTCTTCTTCTTGAAGGCTCCTTATGGTTATCTACGCTTTCTTATTCTCCGTTTCCTCTCTCTATTCCGGTGTTATATTGTGTTTTTCTTCTTCCAAGTATGTCTTCATATTGCTAATTTTGTATAGAGTTCCGTTGCCACACTTTGAGGCCACCCATTAACTTAGCGCTGCCAAACATATATATATTCTAATGTTTGTTTTTTTTTGGACGGATAAAAAACATTTGAAAACTCTTTTTGAAGCCCGAAGGCTAAATATAGTCAGGATTCAGTCGCCGGTGTGTGTGTGTATCAAGAGAGATTTTTTTATTTATACCATTTAAGACTAAAAATATTAAAATTACAAATTAAACACAAGTATATCTACTGCAAGCATAATTGATCAATTGTATGAATTATTGTATTTTCTTATAATTATATGTAGAACGAACTGCATAATTGTATAAATAGTATGAATTATTGTAATGTAATATTGTGTTTTCTTATGAATTTAATTAGATGTACACATGTAATATTTTGTTCTGAGCGAATCGCTTTAGTTGCGGATGCTCATAAATAAAATTTATTTATGAGCATCCTCAACTTTAATATTTAATATTAAAGCTACATGTTTTCTAGGAAATTGTGTTTTATTTTTTCCCCCCGATGTTTAGCATTAAAATTCAATCCTTCATCGCGTCAATGAGAAGAACTACAACTGTCTCATGGATGTGATTTTTCCGAAACATTTTAAGTAGTTTTTAGAGTGAATACGCATACAGTAGAATCGTTATTAACAGTCCAGAGATCTGGATTTATAATTCGAGTCTTTTTAGTTTAGGATTATTGGCTCAGAAACTCCATCCTCACCGGAAGAATTTGTTTGGCAACATTTGCGCAAAAAAAGTATAATAAAAGGGTTCTGAAGTACGACGCTTCCGAATCAAATTAAATGACATTGAGGATTATATCTAATCCGTTTTCTAGGGAAACCGAATTTTTGGATTGACACACTCAAAAACTATGGACTTACATATCTTCCAAGCTTGCCAAAACTTAAAATAAACTTTGATAGTAACAAAAATTTGAGGTTGTATAAAAAACTGAAATAAATTTTTTTAATGGCTTCTTCACTGAACAACATAATTGATCTCTTATACTACAACGATGACATATTGGTAGAACGCCCACATAACTTGTTTGATACTATGACCAGAAGTGGTATACACCTGCCAAACCCCTGATGAAGTACCCCTCTGCCTATTGTACTATCTACCTTCCACTCCACCGATCCACGCGGGTCCATTCCCGCTTCAATACATCTCTTCCATCTATTATCTCAATTAATGATTCATTATCACTACTTCATCAGCTTTCTTCATTAACCTTTCTCAGTGTTAGTTAGAATGATGATTAATAATAGCGCGAAGGAATTCTAAACATCCAATCCCTCATTATTTATTGGTTTAGGCTTTGCAACTAAAGAGAACCGCCTGATTACAAGGACTCTTATGTTGGAGTAAAATAGCAACAAGTAATATACAAATTTTGCAAAAATCTAACAACTTACCTGGTTAAAAACTTATAGATAAACTAACATAAGAAGCTTAATTAAAATAAGGCAAAAAAAAAAGGAATATTTTTTAATAAATAAAATTTCTTGTTTATTTTATGGTATTCTTGTGAATTCACAAAGTAGGATTATGCGTACTTAAATCTGGGAGTATTTTAGTAAATTTAGCTATTGTTTCAAATTTCTTCATACTTAAAAATGTATATACATATCTATTTACGGGCCATTGTTGTCTATATAACTGCAATTTCACATTCAACGTGTAAGGGAATGTAATATTTGTATCGACGTATTCTAAATAATCGAAATTAAGTTATTTTGAAGAGAAATAGTAAAATAAAGATAAATATGAAGAGATACAGTTTTTCAGAAAAAAATATCATTATAAACGTACATATTTACGTTCATGTACATGCATAAAATGACACACAACACGCCTCCACACCACACACTCGGGCTTACACGTATGTACATAGTTGTTTTTTTTTTTTTTTTTTTTTTTTTTTTTGTTTTTTTTTTATTATTACAACAATATGAGCTATATGTATGTACATACAAAGTTCTTTTCCAGCGAAATATTTTATTCACAAATCTTTTCTTCTTTGGGCTCTTTCCAAATGAAACTGAAATTAATATTTCAGCTGACACTCATTGTTTCAATATTTTTTTTATGAGCACAATAAATATTCGTACTCTAATTGATATTTCAATATCTTCATTAAAACAAATTCGTCCAACATGTTCAAGTAAACCACTTCATGTGCCTCAACCAGTTTTTTAAATCCTTAAAGAATTGTCACGAACAATATAGAAGTTGTACTCATTTTTGGTCTATAAAACATTTTAAATTTTAACGTCCATTTATTATTTTTTTATTTTTATACATTTTTTTTTACGGCGCATCGACAAATCGTGGCCATTAGCGCCGGCGTCCAGGGTGCAGCCAGGAATTTTCTCAGCGAGCCCTGCGATGAGAAAATTTCTGGCGCCTGTGGGGATCGAACCCACCATCTCCCGCTTATGAATCCAGCGCGCTAGGCTCTAGACCACGGGAGACCCCTCCATTTATTATTAACTACGAATTTTAGGAGGTCTATAAATATATATATATATATATATATATATATATATATATATATATATATATATATATATGTGTGTGTGTGTGTGTGTAAATATATTATTATATAAAATAAACCATGAACCTTCAATCAATAGGTCATATTACCTATTGTTTATTTGCTACATCATGTTCACTATAGTTCTTATAAAACGTTTTTGAATAATTTACTGATCAAATTTTATCGAATCAACTGGTCGTTAATATTTGTTAATACTTAAATTTTAAATAAAGGCCTATAAAAACCGTATGTTTCCATAACAAAATCCATTCATTGCAATACTCCTCCATATTTAGAAATGCAGTGGGCCATGTCAGCTAATTACTGTTAAATCAATATAAAATTATATTTTATATTGTATTATTATTTTGATGACTAAATGAAGGCCATTAATTAATAATACCAACAGGTGAAGAATGTTTAATTGATGTAGGTGTAATTTGACTTGGTTCCTTACAGGAATCATTTTTATTTATTTCATGACTGTTTAAGTGTAACTGTAGTAATTAACAGGACATGATTGCCTGAAGAGGGACCAGTGTGTCCGAAACGTTGTCATGGAGAAATAAATGTACAGTTTGAAAAAAAAAATGTTGAAGGGTTATTCTTCACCTGTTGGTATTATTGTATTATTATTTTTAAACTTCCTGTGGTCTAATTTTTTATTTTGAAATTTCTCACATTTGAATTGCTGTAGTGTATTTCTGCGGGCATATTTTAAGCTAAAGTAGGCCAGCCGAGTTTTGCAGCTTTAATCCAGAATCCGGGGGAAATGTTTCGGGCTGTGTCATTATCCGGTCGAGAGTGAAATGGAAAGGGAGGGAAAGAGATAAAGGAAAATGAGGAAGTTCCAGGAAACTCTTTGTTCCTCTTATCATACATTTTGATAAAAACTGCTAGGTTTATTTGTTTGTTATATCTGCTATTAAAACGTTTTTATGTTTATTTTAAATAAGCTGTAACCACAGTTCTCTTCCACTCTCTCCTCGCTCTCTGCCTGTCTCTCTCCCACTCTCTCTTCTCCCTCTTCCTCCTTCTCCCCCCCCCTCTCTCTCTCTCCCCCCACTCTCTATGAGTTAGTTATAGACCCTTGTTGCTAATTCACCTAGGTTCCAAATAGTTTTAGAACTACTTTTTATTGGTTTACAAGTTACAGGTGCAGTAATGGGCGTATATAGGAAATAATTTCGGGGGGGGGGGGCTTAGACCATTTCCTGGGTATGGAATACTAACAATTTTGAACTTGGAATAGTTTTAGGCGACTAAAACGCTAATACATTTAAAATAAAATATTTTGTATGAACTAAGTGATCTTATTTAATTTATTTTTAAAGGTTTTATGACACGTTTTTACTATTAAATCAAAATTTCGGGGGGGGGGGGGGGCTGTCCCCTCAGCCCTTTCTTATATACGTCCATGGTTCCAGTATGTTAGTTATAAGCAGTGCTTACAGTTGGTTAGCTATTGATCCAACTGCCCCTGTTCCTGTAATAAAGGGGCTATGTAATAACCAGCAATAATAAACCCCTCCCCCCCGTGAAATATTACTTCCCCATAAAGCAGGTAAGAGACTGATGAAACAACAGGCCGAGTTAAGACGGCTACCCCTAGATGAAGGCGGGGTCCGCCTCCATTGTTACTTCAGGTCCTCGCCTCAGCTGTTATATAATACATTCAATTAGGATGCCTTCAAGTAGCCATTCTCGTGGGTAATTAAAACGAACAGTGCCTCGAGCGGATGTTTGCTGAAGGAAGGATGGAAAATTTCTGTTCCCGGTGACTACTAATTATGTATACATAATTTGGACAATTTGGTATACATATAGTGAACTCTCCACTATATACATTTAATTCATAATGCTATCCAAAGTTATGGATTGATTGACAAGATACAGATTCCTTGGAGTTTCGATATTTCTCCATAAGAGTGGGGATACGGGGTAGGGAAGGATTTAAGTGGGTTTCATTACCTTTACCAAAAAGTCTGATTTCGCATATTTCCGTATCCTATCTCCCTTAATGATCTATGCCGGTATTCCTTTTGTCGGTCTATATGAAAAAAAATAAATAAATAAAAAAAAAATGCGGTCGCTAGGGAAACGTTCTTATTTAGAGATGGAGTTAGTTAGTCGTTACAGTGATACGAAGACAAGGGATGGTTGGGATTCGGCAAGGAGAAAAAAACGTCAGACCTTCAGGAAGAAATCTGTATTGGAAGTTTCATACATTCAACCATGGCCACCTAAATGTCTTCTTGGTCTTCCTCCCTCCCCCCTAGGCATTTTCTATTGTTGAAGAAGGCTGCCAAAGTACAGCCGAAACGTCCAATACAGATTTCTTCCTGAAGGTCTGACGTTCTTTCTCCTAGCCGAATCCCAACCATCGCTTGTCTTCGTATTATTCTTATTTGGATCGACAAGTCGATCGCGATTGCTTTTTTAGTCGATCTAGAGAAAAAATTTCCGATAAAGAACTATTCACAGATTTGGTTTTAGCAGGCTACATAAAATAAAAATGAGGGATTTGTAAAGGAGTTATCCTTTTTTCTGTAGAAACATTTAGAAATTAGCTATTCAAATAGCAAGCCAGTTTAACATTAATTGAAGGGTCATTGTCTTCTCATAGAAAGATAATAGTTGAAATAATATTTTCCTCAATAAATAAAAATTAATCTTTATCCCACTCTGATTTCCCTCAAATTTAGGAGGTTTTGACAATACTCGTTTATACTCGTTAATTTATTGCCTCTCGGAAGTAGTTGCTTTAAATGATTTAGTTTGTTAATTTTAACAGATCTGAAAGGGTATAATAATTGTTTTATATACGTTTTCAGAGTATTACTAATAGATTTAAATTAGCTATTATGGAAAAGAACAGGTAAATATTAGTTTCTGACTGTTTTGTCCATAATATATAAATACATATACATATATAAATGTATGTACATAGCAACTTCAATAGCTACATTCATTGATGATAAAAGTTAGTAATTTAAATTTACCTTACTTAATTTAAATTAATTCTACCTTCGCATCATCTACGGTCAACGATCTCCTCTCAATGGGTTAGTAATTTAATATTTCAATAACGATCTTACAGAGGAAAATGCGATTTTAGAAATATCCTTAGACATCCATAGATACCTGAATAAAAAGATTCACAGTCATATATTACTAAAGGCCGTAAGTGGATTTCACAAATGGGACAGGGGACATACCAGTCCTTCGTCCAATTGGAAGAAAGGGATTCTTTAAAAATGTCAAAAGTCTATTTCTTATTCTGAATTTTGAAGATTGATTCAGGGCAAACCGCAGATACTGAGGGTCCCGTAGATCCGAGTCACCTTTAACACTTCCCAAAGGGATCAGGGTAAAATCTTATTGAATAGGAATAAGGGGGTCCAGCCCCTAAGGATGAGAATAAAGGGTACTTCGTCCTTCCACCTAATTTAAGCCATCTTCATAGCTTTTGAATCTCTTTGAATGTCTTTATCTTCGCTGCATTCGTAGCTTTGAGATGCGAAGTGCTATCAGAAATTTTAACCTACTAGTTTTTTTTTTTTTTTTTTTTTTTTTTTTTTTTTTTTTTTTTTTTTTTTTTTTTTTTTTTTTTTGTTTTTTTTTTACATCGCATCGACTTTTGGGACATTAGCGCTGACATCCAAGGTGCAGCCCGGAAATTTCTTTCGGCCAAAGAAGCAAAAAACGGCCAAGGAGGCAATTTTCGATGAAGCAAGGTCAATCGGAAAAATAAGTGTTTAAATCTTTAAAAGTATTTGTTTTGTTCTTTTCAACGGGTTTTTGTCCTAAACTGAACTTTTAATTGTTTTTTTTTGTTTTAAATTAAATTTATTAGTCAAATTAATATTTTATATTTAGAAATAGTGGTTTCCTAGAGCAAACGTTGAGAAGGCGTGAGAGTCATTTCCGCTTAGGATACTGTCAGTTTCCTGTTGCGGCGCCTTAAACTTCCTTCTCATTAAGATTTTATTTTCTATTTTAACAAAAGATTAAACCCTACCAATAACTGCTTCTATTCCTTTACTAATGGCACTAGGGATATGATCGAAACCTTGCTATGATGACGCAGTCGGACTTTTTACTATGACTTTCCCATCCTTTAATACCAGTTGTAGTATAAGTGTCCCACATTCATTTGGACTTCGTCGAAAGCACAAAATTCGTCGATTAAGTCGTTTCTGACCACAAGGCATCATCTTGCGACTTACCAACTACTTACTGACCATGCGATTTCGACGTGCAGTCTGGCGTGCAGCGCTTGTTCCCAGCGTCTCTGAGTGAGAGAAAGCACGATATGCATTTCACTGGTGACAGTTCTCAGCAGTTTGTCACTCGTTTCGCATGCATTTCTCATTTCTTTGAAAGATTGCGGAAAAAAGAGCTATTTTCTGCTAGAATTAAGTTCGAAAGTTCTTTGTTACTCACGCATGTTTTCGAATAATTTTTTTCATGTTCTTTTTGATAAAATGGTGATTACTTAGACATCTATATAATTTTTTTAGCTGTTCTTTGGAGAATACTATACATCCATTAATCATGATTTCTGATAACCAAAATAGCATTAATACGATATTTCCTACAGATCTATTTGATTTTGATACTTCTTTTCTATTTTGATAGCTAGTAATTATTTTCATCAGTAACTTTTAAAATTCCTTTAATGACGACTATCAGACTTCCAAATCTTAAGATTTTAATTGTCAAAAAGTTTTATCACCAATTTTTCTGAACATTGGCATTATTTTAAGAAAATTTAACTAGGATACGAAACGTTTCGGAAGCAAAACTATACTATAAAAACATTTAAATTTCAATTAAAGTTTTTATATCGATTATATTGTGCTTGGAAGAAGTGTTTTGACACGAGTTTGTGTTATTTATAAAGAGGTTTTGTCATTCTGCACTGTTACTGTTGAAGAGAATTTACATTCGCGCCGTGAAGATATTTTTTTCAATTTGCACTTTTGTTGATGAAATGATTTTCTACTTCCGGATTTTTACAGGTGAAGAGATTTATAATTCTACATGATATGATTTCTTCTGAAAAAGTAGAAATGTTTACTTCCTTTGATCACCACTTCTTGTATATATTATGGATATTTCTATTAATATATACATGTATACAACTTCCGAATCCCCAGATGTAACGGGCCCTTAGGATTAAACCAAGAGATCGCATCTAGACATTTATCTGATGACTGATTGATGAGCTATATCGCTTAGCAATCCCATTAATTTGGGCAGTCTAACATTAATTAATTTTAATAAAGTCTTCTTTCTTTCTTCCATTATTTTTTAAACCATTTTATTTCACGTTATTTTAAACAGTGCATAAGTCCAATCCGAATAATAAAAACGAGATTTATTATTACTGGTATTTGATATTTTTAGTCTCATTCTCAAGCCCTTCCTCTGGATAAATAGAGGGAACAAAAAAAAAAGTTTATTATTGGAGAGGGTTTCAGATAAGGCTGTATTTTAAATGTATTGACTTTAGCAGGTAGGGAGTGGAGCTGCTTGCAAAAAAAAAATGATTTTTTTTTTTGCCAGTTGAGTAATCATTGCTAAGCCGGGGGCATCCAATCCTCTCTTGGAGGGCCTGTCTGCTAAAAGCCTTTTAAAAGCTACCTTAAAGCAGGGACGTTTGTCCTTTATATCCGCTCTTAAAGTAAATGTCTACTCGGCCCATCGCCATGAAAAGGTAGTGCTTTATTTTTATACAAACCCCCAAGTTTTCTATCAATAGTGAATTAAGTGATGCTTGGTAATAATAAGGCATTGCTTAGTAGAATTGTCGAGGTGATGTATTAACTTTTCCAACTTTTCTATCGATAGTGATTCTTGATCACTTCTTATTTGCTATTTTTACCGAAATTTTAACTTCATAAAGTAGTTTTAATGTCAAAAAAATTAAATATGTGCTGGATTGAATTTTTCGTTATAAGCGAGATATTTGGTGCTAAAACGGCCCTAATACATTTTTTTTCTTAATTCATGTTTATTTAAAATCTGTACAATTTAAAGTACAATAATTAATTGTGCTGGCCTGTGTATACATATCAGTGTAAAACAGTATATAGAAGGAGCCAAACATTATCGACACTTCCTAATATATCTTAACATTTTAATTAATCATTAAATGACCCTTTGCTAAAATTTATAGACTTATCGAATAAGACGGAAGGTCAATACCTACGCCACACACTTTCACGCTTTTTATTAGACTTCTCTACATGTTTCGCACCATGTTGGCACCTCTTCAGGGTAATATACTTAAAACATAACTTCAGCCTCAACTTGAGGAGGAGAACCCTCCACTAGCAGGGTCTCGTCGACGAAACATGTAGGGAAGTCTAATAAAAAGTGTGAAAGTGTGTAGCGTAGTTATTGACCTTCCGCCTTATTCGATAAGTCTATTAACATTTTATTTTTAGTGTTTTTAACCGCTGTTAGGGTAGCTGGTCACGGGGCCAAAGTCTCTCAAGCCTCCTGGGAAGGCCTTTAGGATGGGTCTGAATGGAAAGGGATTAACCTCCAGGATTTGGGTGGGATGACAACTTGGAATGAAAGGTTAGGGATCTGGATTTGGCGAGATCGTTTACGAAGGGAATATTAAGGTCGTTATGTAGGGTTTTGTTGGAGTCATAAAAGGGAGCGTTGGCATACATACATATGTGTGTGTATATATACATATATATATGTATATATATACGCACACATATACATACATATGTATGTTGTCAAGGTGTTTTTCGTCGCTGGGAATCACATTTTTAGGTAAAATGGTTTCTTTATCTAGCTTCTGGAGAAAGAAACCGTTCCACCGAAAATACAAACACACATACACATATGTAGCAATTTACGGGGGGCACGAATGTCTTGTGGGTAGGATGGATAAAGTTCCAAAATTCTTTTATGAGTGCTACCTCATGACTTGAGTTACGTATTCTGTATAGACAGGATTTATCTTAAAAGGTTCTTATAACCAATAGTATCCTACTTACAATCAAGGAATCCTTTAAGTTTACCTTAGACCCGGAAATCATTTATAAATATTTATCTTTCATTGTGGAAAAAGTGTTTGTTGCTACACAATGCACATGAAGTTGCCATGTTTCTCACAGTCCTGCCCAAGGTCGCTTTATGGGAAGGTCGCCTTTTGATTGTTGCATGGATGTTTAACTAAAATCAAGGAATTAGAATATTCACAATGCGATGTAATTTAAGACATCACTAACTGGCGTCATCAGTAACCTTGACCTGGTAATATTATTGCGTTGTAGGATTCCTTATAGAGGTAGGGCGGTCATTTGTACTGTAAGGGAACTGCTTCAACAAAAAGAAATATTGGGACAAGAAGTACTGAGCAGTAATATTTGGAAAATAGTAAAGTTTTAGCACTTTGGGAAAGACTGTTTTACTTGTAAATGCAATATTATTAGAATCGTGTCTGTTTTTGTTGTGTAGAAATGATAACACTGCGTTCCTTGCTTATATTTAATATTCTATGTGGAATGTAGGTAAGTTACTCGGGGTTCCGCTTATGATACAATGTTTCAATAATGTCTTCAAATCTTCATCAATCCTAACTACTTGATAGGAGTCTTGGTTCTTTTTCGTCAGGAAACTTCATATATATTATTCCATTAGCTAACAAAAGGTCGAATTTTTTTACCAAAAAGTCGGTCCATTTGGATCCGTCCATTTGAAGTGTCAAATTACTAATTTTTCCGTACTGGCGGTAAAAAAAAATAAAGATTTTTTTCAGTCAGTTTAATTTTTAACATACTTATAAATACGTAAATTGTCTAACTTGTATGAATTATGTTTCTCCTTTTTTTTTTTTTTGACTGCCGGGGCCATTAGCACATTTATTAGTTTGTTATTTTAATTAAAACTTGTGTAGTTTTAACATTGTAAATAGGTAAATTGTGTCGGTTAAAATTACAAATTTGAATTATAACCTCTGTGAAACTATATCAGATTTAAAGTTCCATCACTATGTTTGCAAAATTATATATACCGTCTATCTATGTGAAACCTTTTAAAATGCTCTATCATCTATCAACCTAAGAAGAAAGATGTGTTGTAAAAATAAAATAAATCTGTCCATTAGGGAAGGGGGCTACTCCGGAACCAAATTATTAATTTGTATATGTGCATGTTTTCTTGCAACGAAACTTCAAAAAATATTATCACGGATGAGAAAAGAGGAGACAAAAATAATCGGTTTCTTTAGAAGTTAGGGTTTACTGTGTATTATGTTTGAATTAGCTGTGTAAATTGAATCATTCCGCAAAAGTTACGATCTTGGTTGTTATATAAACCACCAGGGGCGTTGCTGAATGTATATGAACACCTGCATTCGATATTGTCTGTTTTTGTGATTCTTCTATCTATGTACATTCTTATTATTTATTATGATAAATAAACAAAAAATTGAAGTTTATGATTTTGTAGTGTAGTACTACGCACATGGAACGATCCGGAAGAAAATTGATTTGATAAAATAATAACCGTTTCAACTGTTCATTACAAATATTAAAGGTCAAAACTATTGATGTTTAGTTCGTATTTAAAGAAATTAATCAGGCATGCTGCGTACTTTCCACCTTCTGAGGATTAATTTTTTTTAAGGCGCATGGAAATTGGGCTATTAATGCAGGGATATCTAGAGGTTACCGCCCTTTCATAATGCCAACAGCACCCATTCAGTGGTCGGTCACCCATTCAGGTACTGACCGCGCCCGGCGTTGCTTAACTTCGGGGATCAACAGGAACCGCTGCATTCAACGGGGCTAAGGCCGTTGGCTTATTTTATTTGTTATTTTAATCTTTATTTGAAGAGTTATAATCAATTATTATATGCAATAAAACATATAACATATGGCATACAATAAACATCTGAAGTATACATTGGCCTTTCTGAGGAATGTGCTTCTTATGCAGCTTCTGTATAAAGTACTTTTTTGTTTATTTTCTTGGTCTTACTCACAGATACAAGGCAGCAGTCTTATTTGTTTCATTTTTAGGTGTTACTGTCTACTACCTTGCGAGGTTTCTGGTGGAAGACTATTGTGTCTTTTTGGTCTCATAGACACCAGCGAACTTTGACACATCCTATTTATTTTAATATTAACGCAAGGTACGGCGCGTCTGTCCCATTTTACCGAACTGGTAGCTGTCCTATCGTACCAGCGATAAGAAACAGGTTATCACAGACGGCGAGAAGTAACCTTTGCTTCCAATCCGGCACACCAGAGAAGGGTTGAATTGTTTTATATTTTAATCATTAACCTTTTCGTGATAAAACTGTTTCTTTCCTTTTAGGTAGACGATCTAATTAAAACAAAATGTATACTCCTTTGTCCTTCGTTAAATTAAAGTTCGTTTAATTTTCAAATTTATATTAAGTTCTCATTCCACCGGAGGTTTTCGTCCAATTGTTCCTTGTCTTTTTTTATGTTAAATGATATAGTTTATTTGAAGTTTCATGAGAAATTTGAATTATATTACGTTATGGTATGTCAATTTATGTTCCTCCATCTGTTGTACCATTCACGCAACAGAAGGAGGTGGTCTTTTTGTCAGGTCAATGGAGGAATATGTTTTCTTTTTTATAGTATTTTTGCCAGTCAACGATCCGTCAGGACAAGCATTCTAGCTAAATCTTTATTATAATAGGACCAAGTAGATCTGTGTTGACAACCTAATGCATGAGCGAAATGCGTATGGCCAATCCTGAAACGACTTAAAATTATGTTTTCCTAACTTTTTGGCTTTTTATTATATGAACATTCTTCGACAGTGGTATGATTTTTCTCTCTTGTCTCACGATTCTTGTCATTTAATCGTTACATATCTCTTGCATAAGGCCTTAAGATCAGGGAATATCATGTAATATACGTCTGGTGCTTGCTTCGCTTATACAGTATTAATTTCTGTCATATCTTAGTGTCTGGGAAGTATGCAAACAATGTAAAACTTTTATTTAATTTATGTATTACTTCAAAAAATACACATTATATGTGATATGGGTAGGTTTACAGCCTTGTAAAGCTATAAAGCAATGACATACTCCCCAATATTTTCAAATGAAAAGGGAGCAATTAATGAAATTTTCGAGAAAAAAAAAAGGTTTGATTTGTTAAAAGCATGAAATTCCGGAAAAAGTATTTAACTCAATAACACCTGCCTTTTACGTTATCCTAACTTAATTTAGGCCTCTTCATTCAATCCAGTACACAGGCAAACCAATTTGGAAACGATTGCTACTCCCGAATGAAAGCAAAAGTAACATTGTCATTTAGATTCCTGAAACTGACGGCGAAAACGGCAGCAATTTCTGACTCATGTGGGTTTACTTTATATTATTTTATCAACGCTAGTGGCGTTGAGCATTATAATCGTTGCTGAGGATTAATTCTGCAATCCTTAAAATACTTGGTCGTTCAAATTTGTATGTGTGTGTAAATTTATATATATTTATATATATATATATATATATATATATATATATATATATATATATATCAGGTAAATGAAAACCCGTCTAGTTCCTTCACAACAGTTTATTTCCACGCTGAGCGCTTTCGGTAGCTCTTGCTACCATCCTCAGAACTGTGACAAAATGAATAGAATAAAACAGTTGCATAACAGCAATCTTTTAAATATTAAAATATTCACTAAACCTACACGTAAAATACTAAATAAATAATCACAATAATCTTGATTCGTCGACATAAACATTAAAAAACAAAAACAATACAAACAAAAACACAAGTCATACATGATAAAATGAAATGGCTAAAGTTCAGGAGAGAGACTCACCTATAATGAGTTCAGCTTCACTGCTGAGGGCTGACTGAAGGAAATCCGGGAGAGAGCTTGCACAGAGACATGACCTAACATATCAGTTTGATACGTATCAGTCCTTTTATTTAAATTACACGAGCTCAGGATCTTGTCGATACGTATCTCTATACTTTCCAGGACGTTCATCTGTGCAGACTTCTTCCGGCAATGTAAAATATACAGAGAATGGTCAGCTTCGCTGTGTCCCGCTGCGAGACAATGTTGACGAAATTCAGAATCCGACCTGTTCTCTAGCTCTTATTTTGAGATTCCTACCAGTTTGCCCTACGTACGATCAAGAACAGAGGCCACATACGATTTTATAGACGCCACTCTTATTTCCCGTGTCTATCTTTTCCTTGACGTCACAAAGAGCATTAGCCAAAGAGGGAGAATTTTTAAAAGCCACCTTAACATTCGCTTTACTTAAAATGGAGGCTTTTTTTTCTGAGACTTGGCCTAAGTATGGTAAAGTGAACCATCTAACCTCAGATACGTCGGGTTTTAGAAAATTGGGAAAAGCTGCCTTAAGGGCATGTTTTTCTTTTCTTCTCCTGTAAATGCCATCAATCGTGAGAGCATCATATCAGTTCTTCTCCGAAACATGCTTTATATGGAGAAGCTCACGGTGATGATTACCCTCCGACATAGGTACTGACAGGAGTCAATCAATATAATAAATAAAGTCCGTCACGCAGGAGCTGCATAACTAAGCACTTTTCTCAGAATTTGGGTAGTGTAGACTGCTTTCCAGAACAATTTGCTTAAAATATCCTACATAAATAAAATAAAAACATGAATAGTTCTCTTTTAAATTTGTAATGAGTAACTGATCAATTATTAATTTGCTTCCAGATTTATGTTTACACATGGTACCTATTACACTACGTAATAAATACAAAAAACCTCATATTATCGTATTTTAATCTAACGCAGGAACAGGATACAGTCACTCTAGTGGTAGAAAGCGCTCCTTGCGGCGGCTTTGTGAACCTACGTTTGGCGGGCTTTTCTATTGAAATATAATACAAATTAAACCCCCGCTTTCCGATTGACCGATTCAGCTCATTTTTACAACACTTCTTTCTCATGAGTTACCCACGACGTATACCGCGTTTCGTTACAATACAGCAGAAATTACGACCGGTATGAGTATATTAGGAATTTGGGTCCGGAGTAAACCCCCCCTTCTAATGAACCGATTTAGTTTATTTTTACAACACATATTTACCTGTAGATTACCACTACGAATACCGAGTTTCGTCGAAATATACCAAAAATCACGGCTGGTAGTGGCGAATTGGTATTGTGGGTCCGGAGTAAACCCCCCTCCTAATAAACCGATTTAGTTTATTTTTACAACACATATTTACCTGTAGATTACCACTACGAATACCGAGTTTCGTCGAAATATACCAAAAATCACGGCTGGTAGTGGCGAATTGGTATTGTGGGTCCGGAGTAAACCCCCCTCCTAATAAACCGATTTAGTTTATTTTTACAACACATATTTACCTGTGGATTACCACTACGAATACCGAGTTTCGTCGAAATATACCAAAAATCACGGCTGGTAGTGGCGAATTGGTATTGTGGGTCCGGAGTAAACCCCCCCTTCTAATGAACCGATTTAGTTCATTTTTATATCTCACTTTTCTCTCTATATTACCACTACGAATACCATGTTTCGTTGAAATATAACAAATATTACGGCTGACATAGTCAAATTAGTGTTTTGGGTTCGGGGTAAACCCCCCCTTCCGGTGGACCGACTTTGGTGGTTAACGAACTCGTTCAATCGTTTGCTAATTGAATGCTATATACCAAGTTTCGTGACGAAAAAACAAAAACTCTGGCTGCTATCGTGTTAACAGACAAATATATATTTATATAAATTTTAACGGGGGTCATTTTCGGTGTCTACTTGGAAGGATCGATAAAGATTTGAAGAAATTTTTCAAAAATTCCGTCATGAGTCCAACCTCAATAGCTACTTTCCTTCGGAGGAAAGTGCTAAAAAGGCAACATTTTAACTCTCGGGTGTTGAAAAGAACTCCTATCTATAGCTGTATCGGTGGTAGTAGATTTACGAAAAATAGAAAATTCCAAGCCCTCTTCATCTTTTTTATGGATCGTCAGATCTAAATAATTTAATGAACCCCCTCTTCTATTTCTTTAGTAAACTTTATGTTCTTGTGCATCCTGTTGAGAAGTTTGTGAAAAGACTCTAAACGTCTCATTGGAAAATGCACAGGCAATTGTCCACATACCTAATCCAACAACGGATATGTTTTTTAAGTGGATTTAAACTATTCATGACATACTTATTTTCTAAACAATCCATAAAAATATCCGCTGCCAGTGGGCTTATAGGAGATCCCATTACTAGACCGTGGGTGGATCTGTAGCAATCACCATTAAACAGAAAATAATTCTGTTCTAATACAACATTAAATATATCTGTTGTGAAGGAACTAGACTGTTTTTCATTTATCTGAAGATCTTCCTTCTCTGCCAGCAACCTCAAAGTTTTTGATATATGTATATATATATATATATATATATATATATAGAATATAGAAAAAGTCGCAAGAAACATGATACATTACTCATAAAAACAAATTAATGGAGATATATTTCGTGAATGGTTTTCAAGCAGCAAGTGAATGCAGGGTGAATGAAAAAAAAAGTAATAATAATGATATAACACATTCTTACTTTAAAGGATCCTCATCTTTAAACTTTACACAATAATATTCTTGTTTTTACACTACAAATATACCCGTATCTCGGAATCAATTTTAATAACCAAATGCTATTTATTTATTTTTATATCCGACACCTGGCTATATTTTTTTTTTTATTTAATTTTAATTTTTTAATATTATTTTTTATTCATTTATATATTTATTTAATTTTAATTTTTTTTTCTTCTCTACTTATTTATCCACCTTTTCTGTTACTAATATATTTTCCCCTCTCAAGAGTTACTGCCTGTCTCGTTTTCCCGATTCTTACGTTGCTTAGTAATTTTGTTTATTATCAAATCTTGTATATACCATATTCACAGTATCGAGAACAGTGCTAAACAACTTCTTATTTTACACCTTCTTTCACGAAGAAATTGTAAAAAGACCTTATTTGTAACTACATGCATTTTATCTGTTATTCTTAAGAATTTACAATATATTTTTTTAAGTACAACTACAAATGTATCTGTATAATTGTTTCGAGCACATCAGCTTAGTTGCGGGTGCTCATAAATAAATGAACTAAAAGAGAAAAAAAAAAAAAAAAAAAAAAAAAAAAAAAAAGCAGCAGGTGTAGTTCCGTTCCGACTTATAATAGGTCATTCTCGACTTACACATCCATAAATGATTGTGGTTCGAGATAGACCAATATGCCAATACTGTAACGCCACCCTAACAATTAAATGAAGTCTTACAGACTGAAAACTGCGAGAAAACACCAAATCCCAAGATGCAAGAAAAACTTGTGTTCACTTATGAATGATTCAGTCAATATTTTTAACTGCGTGTCGACTTGGATGAGCATTAGTATTTTATTTATAAAAAGTATATCCATTAAAAACATGGCCATCCATATGTGCGTTTAGATCACTATTTTGTTTTCCAACTACGAATATTACTTTTTGTTAAATATATCAACATGATGCCGACGGGGTTTGAATATACCTGTTTTACGTTATATTTCACGTTAAAGAGAAGGAGAATATTGAATTGAACTCTACATTGAATACAAACTAATTGGTTTCTTGGAACTGTCAAAGAGTTTTTAACAAATGTTGTTGAATAAATTTTATCTAAAAGTAATGTAAATGAATGAGAATAAATGCGAGATGGTCTAAAGAAATATGAGACCCTAAAACTTTATGGTCGAATAAGAAAACCAGTATAAATATAGAATGGGCATTAGACTAATGGGAAAGAATTGGAAAGTATTGGCTGGAATTATAAATATTTTAGAAGTTATTGATGTATATAATGACTATGAAGAATTTTTTAAGAATAAAATAGAGGTTTTTGTATTTATTGGAGTATATGAGATTCAAACTTCTGACTCATTTATTTTAGCGTTTTTCCTGTCTACGTGTAAGAAGGAAACCCCGCTATATCGTCGGCTCTCTGACACAATCAAGAAGATCCTTCAGGCAAATTTATGGTTTTATAACCTGTAGGGTCTCACAGTGGATTAGTGGCTAGCACGTTAAATTCTCATACGGGGTAGGGGGGTTCGAGTCCCGCTTGTGACAGGTGTACTTCGGTGATGTACTCTCTGTAAAAAAAGCCCTCCTCCAACGAAAGGCGCACCTTTATATTGGCCGGCGCTAACAGCAAAAAAACAGATTTATTCTAAAAAAGAATCCAAAAACTAAAATAAAATAAATAACCCATAGGTTAAGAAAACAACAGTCGTTTTTTAAACTTGGAGATCTCTCACAAACTGTTGCTTTGAGTATTTTCTAGTAAGAGGCTAACTGAAAAAAAATAGGTATTTATATTGTCGAGATACACTGTTTAAACATTTAAGAATTTTTTAAACCTTTTCAATGTCGAAATAATTTTTCGAGATAAATCAAGCACATATTCCTAATAATATTATTTAAGACATAATGTACGATTTTTTTTTGGGGGGGGTTAGTTTTTAATAAATAGTGTCTGTTTAATAAATAAACTTAAAAAAAATCATTGGACATTCACACATTCCTATTTAATGACAGTAGACTGTGTAACGTTCAACTATGAATTAAACATTTACAGATTGAAGAGAAAGAGAAAACACTGACTTACCAAATGATTTACTCAAACTATTTTAATACGCCTATAATTTATTTAATATTAAAATGTATATATATATATATATATATATATATTATATATTGTTTTCCATTTTTAATGCTTTAATTTAGTTTTTTTTTTTTTTTTTTTTTTTTTTTTTTTTTTTTTTTTTTTTTTTTTTTTTTGTTCACGCCAAACTGTACTATTCTATAAATTATCTTTGCAATTATGTATTTTTTTTTTTAATTTTTATATTTAAGTCATGTTTATATGGTTTTCGGTTATTTGTTAGGTTTGTTCGCACATAGGCTTAAAGAGCAAATAACACTTTGTGAAATATCAAAAAAATAAAGAAATAAAGACATTTTCTATTCAAAAAATGTACAACATATGAGCACCCAATCAAATAGGTTTTAAGTTAACTCTATGTTACCGGTTTAAAATGATTTTTAAATATAAAAAGTTAGAACAAAAATCGTTAAGAGAATGACATGACGAATGACATGAC
>OX328130.1:54025892-54135892 GCA_946811695.1 Gonocerus acuteangulatus
TGAGGCACTCATTACTCTTCTAATGACAAAGTGATGAGGCGAATATTCGGAAATACACGGGCTTTTTTAGCCAAATATATTTCAGACTACAAGAAGAAACCTCAGCACATGTTTCGTCTAGGAATAAATGGTATAGTTAAAATTTACAGATCTCCTAAGGTTGCTGGGGGTCTTGCGAGAACGGACTGCTTATCTAGGGATCTCAAAAAGTTATCTCATTGCAGTCTTCCTCTCGTTGTTATATCGCCAAGTTAGCATAAAAGAATTCACTGGTTGCGGCCCTGAATACACTGATTTGTTCAATACCTTACTATTAAAAACCTGTTCACAGAATGCAGAGCCTAATGGGCATTCATGGTCCTCTCTATGATATTCTTGGAGATGACCATTAATTAAGCGAGAGAGCTATGAATATTTTGGGATATCTGACCACTGTGCAATGGTGGCAGAATGGACGATGCACATCTTAATCCTAATAAAAAACGGACTGGTCCTCGAGATCTATCAAGAGAATTAGCTTTCTGCTTCTTTAGAACAACTTCCTTCAAGCTCACCTTTCCCGGCGTCATGTTCGCCGATATCTGACCACAGTGCAATGTTGGCAGAATGGACGATGGACATCTTAATCCTGGAGCGCCCCAGAGTTCGATGATACAAATTTGCTGTCTTCTTCCCTTTTCTTATCTGTGTGGCTCTTGATGGTTAAATTGCTTCTTACCGGCGTTGGTTAAAGTAAAGAAAGTAGTAGGTAATCAGAAAATCATGATGATGTATTCATGAATGTACAATAAACAATGTCGTGTTAAAATGTGTTCAATTCTTCAATTAGTGGTCCTACCTTCTAGATACCATAATTGACCTTTTAAAATGTATATGTACATGAATCTAATCATATATACAGGGGTCTCCACATGGTCTAGTGGCTAACGCCTTAGATTCTCATGCGGGAGATGGTGCGTTCGAGTCCTACCGGCAGCAGGAATTTTCTCATCTCGCGGCTCGTTTAATTGAGATGGCCATTAATTAAGCGAGAGAGCTATGCATGTCTTGGGAGTGAAGGAGCTGTTTAATAAAATATAATAAGCTTAATTGAAAAACAAAAAGGTTTGCATCCAACTTTATTTTCCTTAATCCAAACTTTTTCCCCTTTAGCGAACTCGAAAATCAGGTCGCAAAAATTCCCCACATACGTCCCAAAATTGATTATTTAAATTTTAACACAACACACATTTTTAGAATCAAATTAGGTATATATGGTGTTTAAAATCAATCCCACAGAATGAGTGGAAGAAATGCATATCCCGTAAGTTGAATATAAGGAAAATCATTTATGAGAGCAGCCGACTGCGACTAGTCGCGTCCGATTAGTCGATGATATCATTCTAATTCGTTCGGCTAATTTCTTTTTATTGCCACTCGTCGTGGGATGTGGGTCGGTCCGGGCCACCTTATTAGGACCACTTGGCTTCTGGGCGAAAAAAAATATATGAGCACACGCTTGTCTCGTGGTCTGTTCATTTAATATCAAACTCATTCCTGTATTTGGAGCATCCGAAGAAACAAAAAAATAAAGAGAATTAACGTTTTTGCGAATAGTATTCTTGAATACATAATTATTGGCGCTAATGGCCAAGAATTATGTCGATGCGCCGTAAAAAAAAAAAAAAAAAAAAAGCATTCTTGAAGAGTAAAATAATAATAAATAGTTGTATAGTGTAATTTTACTAACATCGCATTGGTCGAATTTACTGGATGTTTTTTTAGCACTTTTCGAAGGAATGTAGCTATTAAGGTTGCACTAAGTAAAGAATTTTTGCAATTTGTCTTCAAATCTTTTATCTACTTGATACCGAAAATGACCCTCGTTAATATATATAAATAAAGTTATAATAATAAGTTCGTTAATCAGCAAAATCAGACCATCTGTAGCGGGTTTACTTCGGACCCCAATTACTAAGTTGACCATAGCGGCCGTAATACGAAACACGGCATATGTTGTGGGCATCTAAAGAGAAAGATTTGTTGTAAATATAAGCTAAATCGGTCCATCCGAAAGAGGGAGGGGGTTACTACGGACCAAAATTACTGATTGGCTCATACCGGTCGTAATATCAGTATATACTCGTATCAGACGCAATCCAAGTCTGTGTCGTACGCAATTTGGTTTATATCATGAGTACCAAAAAAGAAAGAAATTTATGAAAAATAAATTAAATCAGTTCATTAGATGTTGGGGTTTACTACGTATTCTGTTCAAATTGAATTAAACCACCAAATCGGCTATGGAATTGGCTGTTATTCCTGCCATTAGGAGCGCTCAACAGAGGCGCTGAATGCGCCATATAAACATTTTAGCAAAACTATTTATTCATTTATTGATTTAGAGCATGCTAAAGCGCTATTGGCTCTTTTCCAAGTTGTAAAGAATTTATATTTTTAATTCAATATTCATATGGGATTTACCATAATGCTATAAATCGAAATAAATAAAGATAAGAAAATTTAAATTTTGAAAACATCAAGTGATGAAATGAAAGAAAACAGAAAATGTAATTAAAATTTGGAGTTGGTAAAAACGTATTAGTTTGCCAAGTGTACTCATTACTTCACTTCACGTTAATTCATACATGTTTTTTTATTTTTGTTTTAAAGGTTATTGTAGATATTTGCTTGTTTAAGGTATGTGAGTATTGTGTTAATGTGAGGACTGTTGTCTGTCAAGAGTACGTTCATGTCATTTGGTAGATTTGTGCTGTCTCGTTGCTTGCATTCAGTTAGTATGTATTTAATAGTGAGGTCTGTGTTGCAAATGGCACACGTTGGTTTGTCCTGTTTCGTCCCAAAACTATTTATGTTTGTTTCTATTCTGACGAATGTGCTTAGTTATGCCAGTCCTGCGTGACGGAATTTACATTATCTGTTTAAATAGAGGATATCTTTGACCCCTTAACGATTTCTAATGGAAACGTCATCTTCATCCCTCGTTGGCTACCCTGTAACTACCACCCCTCCTGTGTTTGGGGAGCACTCCATCGGAGCGAGATGGTTAATAGCACTATTATGTAATCGTTACACAATTGAATTACACCTAGTATAACAACAACGGCCGTTACATGGTTCATTTACCTCCACCCTGATTACAGGCTAGTAATTAGTTACTCTAAATAGTTATTCTAGCTGGACCGTGATCCTACTTCCTGTAAAAAATGTATAACAAGCAGAACGTACAGGAAGAATGTTAAAATATGCATGCATAAAAGAGATAGTGTACACAACTTATTACGGTTTGTAATGTAACAGGAGAGGTATTATAAACTTTGCCATGGGCGTATATAGAAAATAATTTCGGAGGGAGGCTGGGAAAAGTTCGGGGGGGGGGCTGAGACCATTTCCGGTGTATGGAATACTAACAATTTAGATCTTGGAAGAGTTTTAGCCAACTTAAACGCTATTATACCAAAAATAGAATATGTTTTATGAACTAAATGATCTTATTTAATTTATTTTTAAGGGGTTTTATGAAATTTTTACCTATCAAATCAAAATTCGGGGGAGGGGGGCTGCAGCCCCCTCAGCCCCCCCCCTTATATACGCCCATGAACTTTGCCAAGGTGTATCTTCGATTAGTTATCTGCGTAAAAAGAGCTTATTCCTCAGAAATGCAACTTCTACAATTTATATAAATTGTATCGATGATGTTATTATAATTTATAATATATATATCCATTTTTGAGCCTGGGAGAATGCAAACACACACGTATATACCTATATATATATATGTAATTAAAATGTAAAACAAAAAAATAATGTACAATATAAATCAACATGGTGCAAGCAAAATAAAATCCCTGTCTATATGGTTACTGTATGGAGGAAATAAAGGAAAAAAGAATAGCTCCCAACACCTGTAACACCTGTGAAAAAAGAATAGTTTATCTCCTTTATATTTTTAATAACCTTTGGACGGAATTATGTATAAAAAATCGTTTAGATTCTAATAGCTTTTCAACTAATTTTCGGTTCTGATTCTTAGAATCGTTAGATTGAATTGAAATATTTGTTGTCCGGTGGTTCTATAAAATATTTTATTATTTATTTCGTATTACGGACATACGTGCTATGCGTTTACGCTCGCCCAGGAAGGTATCAAAACTCTAGTCAATCCAACTCGCTAAAATTAATAGAATTCCATTAATTTTAAAGTTTACTTTACTACCAGCAGCAACCAATAGAATTGCCCATAGAACTAGGCCAATAGAAAACCTAATGAGTTATGCGCTTGCGTTGAATCACACTTATAATCGCTGCAAATACTTCACAAGTAACTGGATGTGGTCTTCGCAAACAGACCCAAATAAGCTTCTATTTGTTTACAAATGTATAATAACGGAAACGCGCTAAGGTGACGCCGTTTCGTTGAATGAACAGAAATTACTTCTTTCAGGTGTCAATTTATTTTGTTGTTTTGGATAGGATTATAGTTTATTGTCACTCCTAATGACAATAATTTCTAATTAAACTAATATTATTAGTAGAGTGCATATAAGGATTTAACAGATAGCATGAACGTGCAGGATAGTTTTCAGTCACCAGCAGATAGAATCGATAATGTCCTTTTTCAAACCGAGTTTAGTTTATTTGGAAAAAAAGGGGATGAAACGGAAGAATAAGGGAATGATAATATTATTTCTGAATGGAGTGACCCAGGCGTTTTTTTCTTTCCTAGCATTCGTGGTTTGTGTAAGGACCTTATGGAACGATAATAGACTGATATATTGGAAGGAAACATCTATTTGGCCTAACTGCATTTTCCGTATTCTTAGCAAATTTCTTTTAGCAAGAAACTATATATTTATTATTATTTGTTTAATGCCACGCTTTTTTTTTGGCGATTTGCATTTCATATCTTTTTAGTAGACGGCGATGCAAAATTTCGAAATACATATAAAAGATTTTTAATTAATAACAAAACTTTTATTTTATTATATATATATATATATATATATATATATATATATATATATATATATATATTCATGTAAATGTTGGCTTTCTATAAGGAATTGAGCTTTGCGACAATTAGGTGGCTATTATCTCTAAGGAATTTTGTTAATTCATTTCAGTATAATGCTTCATTGTCAGGTTTATATTAACGTTGAACAGGTAGATTCATCCTTATTAGTCATTTAGATTTTCGTGGGTATATTAATATTTTACTGTTCGTTCTGAAAGAAACACAAAGTGTGGCTGGTATTGTATTAGCGTAATCATAATATATAAATTTATTGTTTATATAATAGTAATATAATTTTTAATCTTCTGTTGCTTTGTCTAATATTAACTCACCTTCCAATCTTCTTTATCAACTTCTATAAACCCATTTGCTTTATTGAAAACTTCTTCCTGTACTGATAAAGAGTATATTTAATTTAATTTTTTTGGTGTTTGCAGGAGTGAAGATGGAGGGATGCCGAAGCTTGCTTCAGGAAAGGGTTGCCATCCTGACCGGGGGCAGGGATAGAAGGGGTGGACCCATCCTTACCTTCCCTGCCACCCCGAGGAGAGACCGCGTTAAACCTGATGAATATCGGAGGCTCATAAACTACCTTATATCTATAACAGGGTAAGTGGATATCTACCAAAATCAGCTCTGTAACAGCCACAAAGGCTTAGAGGTGCGGACATTGTAGAAGTATCTGATTCTTCTAAGGATATAATGTGGTCAGTACTATGCTCCGGCCGCCTCATGCTCCCCCCTTTTTTTCGCGCTTCGACGTCTACGCCATTAGCGCCGACATCAAGGTTGCAACGAGGAATTTTCCCAACGAGCCATGAGATGAGAAAATTCCTGCCGCCGGTGGGGATCGAACCCACCATTTCCCGCTTATGAATCCAATGCGCTAGCCACTAGACCACGGGAGACCCCTGTACCCGTTATTAAATTTATTAAAGGCTGGGTGTACTTGGGGACCTCCTAGGACGCCGAATCCAACTCACGAATAATTAGCTAATAGATAAAATCTTTAGCGCGCTGGAATTTTGAACTCAGGACCTACAGCAAATTACCACTGAGCTAACCTTGCTCCCAACATTGTCTGTAAGTTATATGTTAATAATCGTTTATAAAATGCTCCGGACAACATATTCTGTTACATTCCAGGACAGATACATGAGCGCTATATTGTTAATGTTTGCTCAAAAAACGAAAAATCCTTTTACATTGGTAGCACGAAAAGTTATATTGACAAACTCATTTTATCAATGTCCTGTCACGCTTTAATTACTGGACATATATATATATATATATATATATATATATATATATATATATATATATTATACATATCACTGACGTGTATAGAAAATAATTTCGGGGGGGGGGGGGCTGAGAGCACCTAGGCATTTGGGGTATCACGAAAATTTTAAATATTGTAGTGTAAAATGGTGGGTTTTACGGTCCTCTGGAGACGAGAGTAAATTTAGAAGACATTTTTCTTTAACAAATTTCGGGGTGGGGGGCTGCAGTCCCCTCAGCCCCCCTTATATACGCCCATGATACATCTATACAAATTTGAACCGCTATTATTTTCGATATCTATGGGTTTTGAAACGTAAAATCTTTTAGTCGGCACTTCGGGATTGCATCATGACGTCAACATCATAGGCGGGTTCCTCCCTATGGAGGGAGGGAGGAACCGCGCAAAAAGTGCTAAAATAAATCAGATCGTGTTCGTTGATTTTTTTGCAAATGTTATCATGCAATTTTGAATAATATTCTATCGGCAATACACGCAACATAAGCTCCTCAGCATCTGAACAGCGATGTTCACAGGACCCGTGCTACCGTAGCTTAGTTTTAACAAGGTTACCGAGTCAATGGACTCTTGATGAGGTAGAAGCATCATCCTGATCAAAGGGCTCCTACGCCTTGGCTGTTATGAAGTTGCGGTCTTGCCGTTTAATTTTACCTTGGAGTCACTTCATGAGTTATACCTTCAGATTATAGTTTATAGAAGAGAAGCTCATAGGTGTAATATTATACTTAGTCCATAATTACAATTAATTGTTTTATTAAACTTACATGAATAGACATGTAGGAAAGTTCGGATGGATAAAAACATTAGTTAACTTTTCCTATGTCTTAGCAAATGTTGCAGGTGCACTCGAGATCAAAATTCCGATCCCATAATTTAATATGTTTAGCTGCTTGGTCTTATATATATATATATATATATATATATATATATATATATATATATATATATATATATATATATATGTATAAAGATAATATGCTCGATTTTCAAATCTTTGAATCGCCGGAATGAGTTTTTATCGCCGAGTTTCCTGTTCCTTCTCCAGGTGCTTTAACCGAATTGGCTACTGCGCATGCCTGCGTGGCAAGTTCTGCCATTTCATTGACATAATGCACATTGCTTAGCAATAAGAAATGATATTTGAATTTTTCATAACCTACTGAGTTATTTTTTTTTTTTCAAAATGAAAGAAATAAGAAAAAGTGAAACAGAGCTGGAGGAATTTTTCTGGCGGATTCAGTATCATACGACACCAGACCCCAGCAGAACTAACCGAAATATAACGTAATGAGGTCCCAACCAAACACGAAGGCCCGGAGTAGTACGGATAGAAAGAAAGACAAGCTATCTGCTGATGCACACGCCACGACGATGGGCCCGCAGAACACATCTCTCGGACACATATGCCGCGACGCTGGACCCGAACATGTTGGTGCCTGCACGAAGAGCTGAGGAGTGTGGAAAACGAATGATCGTTCTGAAAAACTCAGAGCTGTATTGTATCCATCTCGAAATAAGTGAAAAAACGGGAGTGGATAAGACGCACACTGAAACCTGAAGCCATAGTTAAAAAAATGTATGATGTTTTGGAAGATTAGGAACCTATTGAAAAGCCATCGCTAATGGCCTAGCAGTTGATTCTGTTTGAAAAAAATGGTGTGAAATGAAATAAAAATACCGTGGAAACCCTCAGTAAGAAAAATAGGACTGTCTTAAGAGACACATAGTAGATAAGTTCAAACGGACCTGGGCCAGATAGCGAAAACAATACAAGAAGCAAGAAGGTTTGCAGACTTGATGTATATCATCCAATAAACATAGAAATATATATGTTTGCTTAGTTATAATAAAATTTGGAGGAATATCAATATATAAAGTTTGTCCGAATCGATAAAATAGAGAAAGGATCCAAGATTTGCTTAGACGACTTGCCGCTTTGTGCGGGTTCGGCATAATGGAAGACACTTTGAAGGAAGCAGTCCTTTAGTCTGTTTCTACGCTTCGTTTCCCGTTCTCTACTTCATTTGGTTTCGCCTTCTTGCTGAAATTCGCCTACGCATTTCGCGGTCTATTTAATTCCCAGCTGAGGATTGCCTTTGCGAAATTCTACTCCTCGGATCGCCGCTCTTTGATTTATTTTTTTGTTCTCTCTTCAACAAGGACTTGAAAAAGAAAAACGTCATTCGATTATTCTCTTTTCGGGACAGTTAGGTTTTATTTTGGGGTCTTTTCAATTAGGATTTTATATGTATATCTTTATTCAGAATTTACAACAATGTAAAAATACATTCCTAGCAAATTGTTGAATGTAGTTGTGTCTTTAAGGGGTAGGTAGTAAAACTACCTTGTAACTTGCAGCTTCCTAATGATATTTTCTAGTTAAGTACATCGACATCTAGGCCATTAGCGCGGTTTATACACCCTGAACACTGGCTTAGGAATGGTCATCTTCCACTTACAAGGATATCCAATCCGTTTTCCAGGAGTTTATAAAAACATTTTGTTTAACATTTCCTTTTTTCTGAACGTAAACCATATATATATATATATATATATGTGTGTGTGTATTTGTATGTGTGTGTGTGTGTTTGCACTCTCCCAGGCTCAAAAATGCTCCGATTTTGATGAAATTTGGTACGAAAATATCTTGTCCAATTTAAAAGGTCAAGTTCGTTATACAGCAAAATCTGGATACCGAAACATTGATTTATGCTCAAAATTCGAGAGAATAAAATCGTTGCGCTTACGGATAGACTGCCAGGTATACTTTTTATAAGTTCTCTAACTAGAAAAACGAATGAACCATTTTCAAGGCGATATCTTTAAGCGCTTTTGAGACCTGTATAAAATTAGTTATTCCTGCTAATTTTCGGTCTGGATACTTAGCATCGTTTGATTTGGCTGACATATTTTCGATATGTTTTGAATTCATCCAAAATACCATATTTAAGTTTTGGCTACAATTGTAGTTTAGGAAATATTCTAAAAAGATTATTTTTATTAACAGATATAAAGAGTTTTAGGGTTATCGTATATTTTTTTAAGTGTCTCTAAAATGGGTTGGAAATCGTGGTAAATGGACAGTGACTATTCGAAAGCTTCATAATGGTCCTAGAAAAACGTTTCTGAAGCCATTTTCCATGTGACGTTCACATTCGGAGAAATTAAGTGCCTATTGTTGAAATATAGATTCTATTTTCTAAGGACACCCTATATTTCCAAAACATTCCAGTTTATTTTATATCCATCTCATTTTCGGATTAGGTGAAAATAGGGCAAGAAATGGGAAAATAAAGAATAGCGGAGCGACCCACTTGTCTGTAAAGTGTTAGCGGACTATAATGCTACGGGTAATGACTGACAGTAAGAAGTGTCCAGTACTGTCCGAGATCTTGGCGTAGCTTAAGCCGTCACTGGCCTAAGAGTGGTTGTTTCTCGTTACCATAGCGGTGTAAGGCAGATTCTTGGTCCAGTAACCCAATACTATCCTAGCAAGGAGAATTTCAGCAAGCTTACTAGCTGCTTAATGTCAGCAAACCTGGAACCTTGTAACCTTACCTTATCCCTTATTTACGTATGTGGAGTATATATATATATACGTGTGTGAGTGTATTTATATATATATATATATATATATATATATATATATATATATATATATATATATAAATACACTCACACACGTATATATACTTTTATATTTCTCTACCCCTTAAATGGTCCTATTTTGATGAAACGTATATGGAAATCTTGATAAATGTAAAGCATCTATTCGAAAACTTATTAGATTTTTTACTAAAATGGTTTCTATGCAATTTCTTTAAATCTATACTTCAAATTCAAAATTGGCGATCTCGTTTATTTGTAAGATTTTTTATCTACATATTTGCCTCAATTTTTAATTGGTTATTTCTTTCCAAATCTTTAGCCTTTCCAAATCCTTATATTTTTTTCAAATTTTTAATTGGTTGTTTTTTTTTCTCAATATCACATAGGTTATTGCCCGTTTCTTATTGTGGCCCTTTAAATTTTAGTTCGCTTTTTGATTTAATTTTACATTTTTACACGTGTTTACATTTTTCACGAAATGTTAAGACAAAACATTAACTTTCTGTATTGTAAGCTATCCAAATTACACTGGCGATAAGAACGGAAACGCGCTCAGATGACGCAGTTCCTGCGAGTTTATTTTTATAGCCCTGATCAAGGCTTGATATTCTAGTAAAAAGGTTAGAAAATAAAAAATTCTTTTTTATTTCAAAATGTAGTTTATTAAATATTATTAAATATTATGGGGTCTCCCGTAGTCTAGTGGCTAGCGCGCTGGATTCATAAGCGGGAGATGGTGGGTTCGATTCCCACCTCCGGCAGGAATTTTCTCATCTCAAGGCTCGCTGGGAAAATTCCTCGCTGCACCCTGGATGTCGGCGCTAATGACCTAGAAGTAGATGCGCCGTAAAAAAAAAAAAAAAAAAAAAAAAAAAAAAAAAAAAAAAAAAAAAAAAAAAAAAAAAAAAAAAAAAAAATTAAATATTATGACCGAACTCCGCATAGCTAAAATCTGAGGATCGCCATTACAATAGGTTAGCGTTTCCCAATTCGGCCCACGCACGAGTTTGTCCCGAAGACGACATACAGAGGTGTCTTAAGGAAATCTCAACTTCTCATGATCAGAAACAGTTATTTTAAGTCAAATGTATCTGTTCGCACTTTACTTTACCTACAATATTTCACAAACACATACAGGTATATATATATATATATATATATATATATATATATATATATATATGGTGGAGGCCATTCTTCTGAACATCTAGTTGTGCGGATGCCTGAGCCAAAAAAGCTCAGCATGAAGCCACCGTGGAATCTTTACATTCCTTCCTGGACCTCAGGATGCCCTCACAGCCTAAGTGGGTCTGCTATGCCGTCTCTGGAATCCTCCCCCGCTGGTCCTTTGTACAAAGCGTCATGTGTCATTTTAAGAGGAACCTACAGAAATACACGGATACTGTACACAGACATATCACTCTCTGGAATCTGAACGGACTGTTCGGTATGGACTGGCTTTAAGCGGTGTCTCGTTCGATTTATTCTTTTTAGTTTTTTTTAATGCACTTCTACAATTCTAGAAGGTGTAATCTTCAGAGAACGCTCAGGATACAATTCAAGAATATGAACGGGTTTTTTTATTTACTTAGCCATGCTTTTGCCCTGAGTTACGTCGCTTGAGCCTTATTAATCATATTGTCCATGTCAAACTATCGAATATGCAGATCGGAGCAAACTAGAGAACGAACATGTTCCATCCATTGACAAAGTAATATATTGAAAAATGGTCTTATTCGGTACTTTATTAAGTCATTAACTAAATAAATAAAGACTATTCTATAAAGGTTAGAGTTGTGACAATTTACAACAAGCCGTATCGTCCACAATCTAAGAGAAATGTTTCGAATCTAAAATACGAACATTTTCATATGCGCACAATATTAGGTCATCCTAGCAGGACCGAGTTGAACCTAGCTTGTTTTCATGTGAAAGAGGGTGGAACAATCTATACATATTTAAATGTCACTAGCTGTTCCCCGGCGTGCTATGCTAAAGCAGTGTGGATTTGTAAAGAAACGAACATACAGACAGGCAGCTGATCAAGATTTTCCTGTGTACCAAGTTACGTCAAAATCGGTCAAACAGTATGAATTTGTATAAGGAATAAACATACAGACAGACAGCTAGTAGAGCTAGTAGAGAAATTTTAATTTCGTAAAACAACTAAAATATATTCCTTTTTTTAATAGAATCCTAATCGAAAATTATTTTTCCATAAAATAATAATAATATTAATAAAAGGTTTGTCGCTTAATTTAGTGGTTTTCTCAATGATCTAAATATTAGTTTTCCTTCAGTCATTTGAAATTATTAAAGTAATTATTTGAATATTCATTTATAGGTATGAATATACGCTCACATAATTTTTATGATGCTTAATCGCTGTACATATTTAGCAGGAACAATGGCAAGTTTCAATAAACGTTTATTTTTATTAATTTAATCAGTTATGTTACAGATTGCAACCCTGAATAGAAACAATAATTCCTCGAGAATTCCATAAAATAGTAATATTATGACAGGGAAAAGAGATTAACTGACTTAATGAACAAAATACCTATTCCTTTAATTGAAAATTACCGTTTCGTCGCTTGGTTATGACTAAAATATACAGTTGTCTTTCAAAGAAAGGCAATTTTATTTAAACGTTTTAGCTATAAAACGAATAATTTTATTGGCGTCAAACAGCTCCTAACGGAATGTAATTAATAGCACATCCAATCTGGCGAAGCCCCATTCTTCTGAAATATAAAATATTGTAGTGAATATGAGGGTTAAACCTTCAAATATGTTGCAATTGAAAAGATTTTTTAAAAGTATGTTAATTTTTTAATGTATTCGTATAATTAACAACAATTTATTCCCTTTATGTCTGGAAAGTCAAGATAAGAATTATTGAGTAAAAGGCGTGTTAGATGTGTAAATTTATAGGACTTTGATGTTTTATACTATTTGTATTCGCGGAACATCGCTCTATTAGAAGTCGACCCCCGACTGCACTCTATCCGTGTGCCCGGGAACTATATGCCCCTGTTAATAAGAAGAACAGACAAGTACAGAACCTTGAGTTGCCGATAGCATACAGAGCGGAGCCTCTCAGTCAATTGCATTTAAACTTTTTACGCTCATAATTCGTAGGAGTAAAATCTAGGCAGCAGGGTCGAGCCCAGGGAGCAGGATGTGATGGGGTAGCCCTCTGAAAGTAATTTGCAATAAACAAATAAAATCCAGTGGGGGTGTGACTTTTCTTTACTCGGCGGATTCAGTATCATACGACACCAGACCCCAGCAGAACTAACCGAAATATAACGTAATGAGGTCCCAACCAAACACGAAGGCCCGGAGTAGTACGGATAGAAAGAAAGACAAGCTATCTGCTGATGCACACGCCACGACGATGGGCCCGCAGAACACATCTCTCGGACACATATGCCGCGACGCTGGACCCGAACATGTTGGTGCCTGCACGAAGAGCTGAGGAGTGTGGAAAACGAATGATCGTTCTGAAAAACTCAGAGCTGTATTGTATCCATCTCGAAATAAGTGAAAAAACGGGAGTGGATAAGACGCACACTGAAACCTGAAGCCATAGTTAAAAAAATGTATGATGTTTTGGAAGATTAGGAACCTATTGAAAAGCCATCGCTAATGGCCTAGCAGTTGATTCTGTTTGAAAAAAATGGTGTGAAATGAAATAAAAATACCGTGGAAACCCTCAGTAAGAAAAATAGGACTGTCTTAAGAGACACATAGTAGATAAGTTCAAACGGACCTGGGCCAGATAGCGAAAACAATACAAGAAGCAAGAAGGTTTGCAGACTTGATGTATATCATCCAATAAACATAGAAATATATATGTTTGCTTAGTTATAATAAAATTTGGAGGAATATCAATATATAAAGTTTGTCCGAATCGATAAAATAGAGAAAGGATCCAAGATTTGCTTAGACGACTTGCCGCTTTGTGCGGGTTCGGCATAATGGAAGACACTTTGAAGGAAGCAGTCCTTTAGTCTGTTTCTACGCTTCGTTTCCCGTTCTCTACTTCATTTGGTTTCGCCTTCTTGCTGAAATTCGCCTACGCATTTCGCGGTCTATTTAATTCCCAGCTGAGGATTGCCTTTGCGAAATTCTACTCCTCGGATCGCCGCTCTTTGATTTATTTTTTTGTTCTCTCTTCAACAAGGACTTGAAAAAGAAAAACGTCATTCGATTATTCTCTTTTCGGGACAGTTAGGTTTTATTTTGGGGTCTTTTCAATTAGGATTTTATATGTATATCTTTATTCAGAATTTACAACAATGTAAAAATACATTCCTAGCAAATTGTTGAATGTAGTTGTGTCTTTAAGGGGTAGGTAGTAAAACTACCTTGTAACTTGCAGCTTCCTAATGATATTTTCTAGTTAAGTACATCGACATCTAGGCCATTAGCGCGGTTTATACACCCTGAACACTGGCTTAGGAATGGTCATCTTCCACTTACAAGGATATCCAATCCGTTTTCCAGGAGTTTATAAAAACATTTTGTTTAACATTTCCTTTTTTCTGAACGTAAACCATATATATATATATATATATATGTGTGTGTGTATTTGTATGTGTGTGTGTGTGTTTGCACTCTCCCAGGCTCAAAAATGCTCCGATTTTGATGAAATTTGGTACGAAAATATCTTGTCCAATTTAAAAGGTCAAGTTCGTTATACAGCAAAATCTGGATACCGAAACATTGATTTATGCTCAAAATTCGAGAGAATAAAATCGTTGCGCTTACGGATAGACTGCCAGGTATACTTTTTATAAGTTCTCTAACTAGAAAAACGAATGAACCATTTTCAAGGCGATATCTTTAAGCGCTTTTGAGACCTGTATAAAATTAGTTATTCCTGCTAATTTTCGGTCTGGATACTTAGCATCGTTTGATTTGGCTGACATATTTTCGATATGTTTTGAATTCATCCAAAATACCATATTTAAGTTTTGGCTACAATTGTAGTTTAGGAAATATTCTAAAAAGATTATTTTTATTAACAGATATAAAGAGTTTTAGGGTTATCGTATATTTTTTTAAGTGTCTCTAAAATGGGTTGGAAATCGTGGTAAATGGACAGTGACTATTCGAAAGCTTCATAATGGTCCTAGAAAAACGTTTCTGAAGCCATTTTCCATGTGACGTTCACATTCGGAGAAATTAAGTGCCTATTGTTGAAATATAGATTCTATTTTCTAAGGACACCCTATATTTCCAAAACATTCCAGTTTATTTTATATCCATCTCATTTTCGGATTAGGTGAAAATAGGGCAAGAAATGGGAAAATAAAGAATAGCGGAGCGACCCACTTGTCTGTAAAGTGTTAGCGGACTATAATGCTACGGGTAATGACTGACAGTAAGAAGTGTCCAGTACTGTCCGAGATCTTGGCGTAGCTTAAGCCGTCACTGGCCTAAGAGTGGTTGTTTCTCGTTACCATAGCGGTGTAAGGCAGATTCTTGGTCCAGTAACCCAATACTATCCTAGCAAGGAGAATTTCAGCAAGCTTACTAGCTGCTTAATGTCAGCAAACCTGGAACCTTGTAACCTTACCTTATCCCTTATTTACGTATGTGGAGTATATATATATATACGTGTGTGAGTGTATTTATATATATATATATATATATATATATATATATATATATATATATAAATACACTCACACACGTATATATACTTTTATATTTCTCTACCCCTTAAATGGTCCTATTTTGATGAAACGTATATGGAAATCTTGATAAATGTAAAGCATCTATTCGAAAACTTATTAGATTTTTTACTAAAATGGTTTCTATGCAATTTCTTTAAATCTATACTTCAAATTCAAAATTGGCGATCTCGTTTATTTGTAAGATTTTTTATCTACATATTTGCCTCAATTTTTAATTGGTTATTTCTTTCCAAATCTTTAGCCTTTCCAAATCCTTATATTTTTTTCAAATTTTTAATTGGTTGTTTTTTTTTCTCAATATCACATAGGTTATTGCCCGTTTCTTATTGTGGCCCTTTAAATTTTAGTTCGCTTTTTGATTTAATTTTACATTTTTACACGTGTTTACATTTTTCACGAAATGTTAAGACAAAACATTAACTTTCTGTATTGTAAGCTATCCAAATTACACTGGCGATAAGAACGGAAACGCGCTCAGATGACGCAGTTCCTGCGAGTTTATTTTTATAGCCCTGATCAAGGCTTGATATTCTAGTAAAAAGGTTAGAAAATAAAAAATTCTTTTTTATTTCAAAATGTAGTTTATTAAATATTATTAAATATTATGGGGTCTCCCGTAGTCTAGTGGCTAGCGCGCTGGATTCATAAGCGGGAGATGGTGGGTTCGATTCCCACCTCCGGCAGGAATTTTCTCATCTCAAGGCTCGCTGGGAAAATTCCTCGCTGCACCCTGGATGTCGGCGCTAATGACCTAGAAGTAGATGCGCCGTAAAAAAAAAAAAAAAAAAAAAAAAAAAAAAAAAAAAAAAAAAAAAAAAAAAAAAAAAAAAAAAAAAATTAAATATTATGACCGAACTCCGCATAGCTAAAATCTGAGGATCGCCATTACAATAGGTTAGCGTTTCCCAATTCGGCCCACGCACGAGTTTGTCCCGAAGACGACATACAGAGGTGTCTTAAGGAAATCTCAACTTCTCATGATCAGAAACAGTTATTTTAAGTCAAATGTATCTGTTCGCACTTTACTTTACCTACAATATTTCACAAACACATACAGGTATATATATATATATATATATATATATATATATATATATATATATATGGTGGAGGCCATTCTTCTGAACATCTAGTTGTGCGGATGCCTGAGCCAAAAAAGCTCAGCATGAAGCCACCGTGGAATCTTTACATTCCTTCCTGGACCTCAGGATGCCCTCACAGCCTAAGTGGGTCTGCTATGCCGTCTCTGGAATCCTCCCCCGCTGGTCCTTTGTACAAAGCGTCATGTGTCATTTTAAGAGGAACCTACAGAAATACACGGATACTGTACACAGACATATCACTCTCTGGAATCTGAACGGACTGTTCGGTATGGACTGGCTTTAAGCGGTGTCTCGTTCGATTTATTCTTTTTAGTTTTTTTTAATGCACTTCTACAATTCTAGAAGGTGTAATCTTCAGAGAACGCTCAGGATACAATTCAAGAATATGAACGGGTTTTTTTATTTACTTAGCCATGCTTTTGCCCTGAGTTACGTCGCTTGAGCCTTATTAATCATATCGTCCATGTCAAACTATCGAATATGCAGATCGGAGCAAACTAGAGAACGAACATGTTCCATCCATTGACAAAGTAATATATTGAAAAATGGTCTTATTCGGTACTTTATTAAGTCATTAACTAAATAAATAAAGACTATTCTATAAAGGTTAGAGTTGTGACAATTTACAACAAGCCGTATCGTCCACAATCTAAGAGAAATGTTTCGAATCTAAAATACGAACATTTTCATATGCGCACAATATTAGGTCATCCTAGCAGGACCGAGTTGAACCTAGCTTGTTTTCATGTGAAAGAGGGTGGAACAATCTATACATATTTAAATGTCACTAGCTGTTCCCCGGCGTGCTATGCTAAAGCAGTGTGGATTTGTAAAGAAACGAACATACAGACAGGCAGCTGATCAAGATTTTCCTGTGTACCAAGTTACGTCAAAATCGGTCAAACAGTATGAATTTGTATAAGGAATAAACATACAGACAGACAGCTAGTAGAGCTAGTAGAGAAATTTTAATTTCGTAAAACAACTAAAATATATTCCTTTTTTTAATAGAATCCTAATCGAAAATTATTTTTCCATAAAATAATAATAATATTAATAAAAGGTTTGTCGCTTAATTTAGTGGTTTTCTCAATGATCTAAATATTAGTTTTCCTTCAGTCATTTGAAATTATTAAAGTAATTATTTGAATATTCATTTATAGGTATGAATATACGCTCACATAATTTTTATGATGCTTAATCGCTGTACATATTTAGCAGGAACAATGGCAAGTTTCAATAAACGTTTATTTTTATTAATTTAATCAGTTATGTTACAGATTGCAACCCTGAATAGAAACAATAATTCCTCGAGAATTCCATAAAATAGTAATATTATGACAGGGAAAAGAGATTAACTGACTTAATGAACAAAATACCTATTCCTTTAATTGAAAATTACCGTTTCGTCGCTTGGTTATGACTAAAATATACAGTTGTCTTTCAAAGAAAGGCAATTTTATTTAAACGTTTTAGCTATAAAACGAATAATTTTATTGGCGTCAAACAGCTCCTAACGGAATGTAATTAATAGCACATCCAATCTGGCGAAGCCCCATTCTTCTGAAATATAAAATATTGTAGTGAATATGAGGGTTAAACCTTCAAATATGTTGCAATTGAAAAGATTTTTTAAAAGTATGTTAATTTTTTAATGTATTCGTATAATTAACAACAATTTATTCCCTTTATGTCTGGAAAGTCAAGATAAGAATTATTGAGTAAAAGGCGTGTTAGATGTGTAAATTTATAGGACTTTGATGTTTTATACTATTTGTATTCGCGGAACATCGCTCTATTAGAAGTCGACCCCCGACTGCACTCTATCCGTGTGCCCGGGAACTATATGCCCCTGTTAATAAGAAGAACAGACAAGTACAGAACCTTGAGTTGCCGATAGCATACAGAGCGGAGCCTCTCAGTCAATTGCATTTAAACTTTTTACGCTCATAATTCGTAGGAGTAAAATCTAGGCAGCAGGGTCGAGCCCAGGGAGCAGGATGTGATGGGGTAGCCCTCTGAAAGTAATTTGCAATAAACAAATAAAATCCAGTGGGGGTGTGACTTTTCTTTACTCGGCTGTAAATGAATCATTGTCGTCCAGCTGTCAAAATATAGAATCCCATATCCTCTTATATTCATATGAATATCCTTACTTTCCATGACATTCCAAATAACCTAATTTGTATATGACGCTCTCTCAATTTCGTAAGATCCCTTCTACCTTATTACCAAACTCTCAAACCAAATCTGATTTATTGAGCTTGATATAAAGGTTTGTAAGATTTCCATGGAGGATAGTCAGATAGAATGCAAAGCGGATTAGTATAACAGGGCAGGCGAACAATAAGTCCTGATTGACAGCAACCAGCTCGGAATACTTGACAAGCATCATGAATGCCTTAGAATCAATGCCAAGTCTCTCGCCTTTTGACAGGCAAGCATTGAATCAAGCCCACGGGTTTTACGTGATTCTCATGAAATGTGACCGTATTATTTTCAAAGTAATGCTTGAAATTTCCCTTTCTTCTTTGGCTAATTTAATATTTTTCATTAATGCATGACTCAATCAACGTCCGAGTTGATCAGAATTTCTTATACAATTAACACAAACAAAATGATTATTGTAGGTCTACATGTTTTATGAAAATTATAAATAGCCTAGAAGTTTATACATTCTCTACGTCACCTGTTGAATTGGGCCTAACAATGGTGTGTAGGTTGATCAGCTGACTATTTATTTATACTAAGAAGCGAGTTACCCGATTTCAGAATGTTTTTTTCTTTAAATGTTAAATCTATATATTGCCATATTTTTTTTCTAATTTAATATTATTTTTTTTTTTTTTATCAATAAATTGACTGACATGTTGTGCTATTTTTTTGCCTCTGTTTGTTTCGCCGTGTTTTTCCCATGTCATAAAATTCTCAAAGTCAAGTCTAACAAATTTTTAATTTTTAAATTGTTATCATGCTCATAATTGTTTTCAGCCTGCTAATGTATAACACATTTTTTACATTTTTATTTCTTTTTCTAACTGTTTTTTATTCTACTACCATAAGTCAATAATCATAAACCCCACACCCTCGCGAATATATCTCAATTGGTTTAAGTTCATCGGGTTGTAGTTCAATGTGGTATGCTTTTAACACCATTTATTGGATGTACTCTTGAATTTTCTTCTCTTGCCTAAATGAATAGAAGATGTCCTCAAGTCAAAAATAAAAACACATTTCAGTGGACCATGATATTAATTCATATACTATCAATGGCAAATCATCTCATAAAAGTGTTAAAGAACGATTTGCTATTCTAGTTTAGCGGACCAGTTATGACAGGATGGTCTAAGTAGTACTAAAAAATAAATAATAATAAATAGATACAAAATACCCTTACATAAATGTTACTTCTGATATCATTTTTGAAAAACGTCCGTGTTGTACGTTTTTTTTCTACAAATCCGGCTGATTTTGGTATCAAATTAAAGCTAACTCTTTCCTGTTTCTAAAATATGGGTAATAGACTGATTCCACTCATCAGGCAAAGTTAATTTTTCAATAGACAAGTTCAGTACTATCATACAAATCACAATTATCACAGTTTTATAATTTTTTTCTGGAATAAGCAGACTTTTACTTGACAGCATGTACTTGTTATGCTCAGTGAGCATTTTTTTTTACGGAAATGAAATAAACAAATAATTTTTTTAGAAAATGTTTTAATTCAAAATCAAATTTTTTTTATACATTTGGGTCTTTTTGAACTAAAAAAGTCAGAATTATTAAAACTATGGATAACAAATGATATAAACTGATGTGCAAAGGATAGTTTCAACCAAGTTTTGTGAATTACGACCAGAAGAATGTGTAACTGTAAATCATTCAGTGTGTGTTTGTTGCAAACGAATTTCTTATGGGGTTAGAATATTTTGAAACTAAATAAACTGGTGCATTTGAGCATTGACTCCAAACTGATCGATCAATCCTCAAAACTTAGCAATCTGCAACATCATTAGATGATTTCGTAGATTGCTATTTAATAAACTGTACAAAATATCACTTAATAAGCCAAATCATAGTCAATACTTAAAAAAATTAAAAGCAGACTCGCACATTCTATGATATTCTACAGAATCCTACCTAAAAATAATTAGAAAACATTTCCAAACAATAGCAGTAGAGAAAAGAGCTCACGAATGGAAATATCTGGCGTTGGTAGGATTTCGAAAGTTTCTCTATTGTAGATGAATGGCATCTTGAGAGTCTGAATGATAAATCGTAAATCCAAACTATCTCTAGTTTGTCAAAACAAAGGGAATAATTCCTGTTATCAATGAAGATATCTCAGGCCTCAAGAGAAATTCCCATTATTATGATAATGAAGATATTTCGCGATGGAATTCCCCAGAGCATGAACTATTTTATTAGAGGGTGAATACTTGGATCCTCCTTTTTAAGGGTAAAAAAAAGTAACAAATATAAAAGAAATAAAAGAAAATGTATACATTTTTTGTGTGAGTTTTTCTTTCTTTTTTACGGACATTTGAATCTGGCTCTTATATCTATGCAATTTTTTAATAACAATTATTTTTTTCCAAAGTAAGATTCTAACAAATGCAACTCTAGTAACACAACTCTCAAACAGACAATACAGAAAACACTCTCCATCCTAACATTAAACTTGCTCAATTTTATTATACTCGTAGGGTGGAGATGACCAAGCTGTTTTCTGCCCTTAAACCACCAACCCAACCTAACCCTCCTTTTTAAGAGCTTATTTGTTAGAGTGAAGTCGTCAACAATTATGCCATAGCCAGTTTTGCATGCTGAAACTGTGAGTTAGTGCTGTGGAAAACGTTTGAATTCGAAAATAAATTCGCAGGAATAAGAACTTCGGGTTATCCATTGGTCTACTCGTACCTTCGCTCTGGACCGGGTGTACTTATATGCCAAACTATTCTCGTTTTCTGGCGTATTCAAATGTACATAAATAATAAAATACTATATACGGTTCCTAAATACTATTAGTTACTATATGACCGGTAGAAATTACTGAACATGAGTACAAAACGGAGACATATATATATATATATATATTAATTTCTCCCCAAGAATATGTAATTAAAATTGAATGAGGTGTTATAGCCGCAAGCTCGAAACGGCGGCTGATAATTGAAAAGTGGAATAAAAGTGAGAAGGTTCGCCTCCTGAATATGTAAGAGCCTTCATTAATTCTGGTCCATGCCCGGGCTTGTTGGTCTTTATGTAATAGCAGTCTTGTCTTCTCCGGCTGTTACAAGCCTTACTTGTAGCCCTTGTGATTGGTTTATATGTGGCAGAAATTAACATGTAACACCTTACGTCTAGCATATTAAAAACTTGTGATACCGTATTCAAATCCATATTCCGATCTCTCATTATGTAGTTATTTTAAACCGCATTTCTCAAGTATGTTCATAAAATAACCTATATAATATAAATATATATATATATATATATATATATATATATATATATTGCATATATATATATATATATATATATATATTGCATATATATATATATATATATATATATATATATATATATATATATATCCTAACTATAACAAATATAAATGGTTTGGCTCTTTTATTTTTGGAATGAAAAAGTGAAATTATTAATTTTTTTCTGAAGTAGACACCAACTTCTCAAGGATTTATTTTTCTTCTTTTTATTTTTACAAAATGTATTCCTGATTAATTGGGCATAATATCTATCGACTTTTGTTGCAAGTAAAGTAAAAAAAAAAAATTCTAATTGACAGATTTAGCTTATTTTTACAAAACCTCTTTCCCACTATATAAGCACGATGTATGCTAAGTTTCGTTGCAATGTAATAACAAACTCGACCGTTAGGGGCATAATAAGAATTTGTGACCGGAGTAAACCCCCCCCCCCCCCTCCTCATCTCTCCAGATGGCCCGATCTGTCCAATCTCTTGTTATTGGAATGCTTTATACCAAGGTCCCTGGGGAAAAAACAACAAATTTACCTCCTGTCATGTTATAATCTCATTGAGTCCTAATTATTTGTTTAATTGTGACCAATAAAAATATTAACAGTTGTTACTACCTCACGACTACCTGCCGAAGCGCTTCTACATATTCAGTGAGTACCGCCTGCATTGTAAGTAATCTAAGCATGCATTGCTCATTGCCGAGTGATTTAGATTTTATTATAATCAGTAGATATATATATATATATATATATATATATATATATATATATATATATATATATATATATATATATATATAAACAATTTTTAACTATAGCAAAAGTCGCGTTTTTGTAATCTATAAAATTGGACAAGCGGAAGAAATATTTTGTAAACAAAGAATTGAGTCTGCTGTTTATTAGAAATAAATGAAAAGAAACTTCTTATATTTATTCCAGTGGATGGATTTTTCAAGAATGTGTAACATTTATGCAACCCCGTTTGGATTTTTTTCTTCAATCATGTTATTTCATCATCTTCTTAAGCTAATAATTTTTGTGACTGCCCCTTAACTAACTATATAAGCGTGTAAAAAAAAAAAAAAATGTTTATATTGAATGAATATGGTACCCCATGAAATAATTCCAGCACTATAAGGAACACTCAAAGAATGATATTCCTGGACTTTATTTCCGATGGCTTTAAGATGAGAGGTAGTCGTAAATTTTGAAGAGGATAATGGTTCTATTTAGGAATATTTATGCATCTTGGAGTCCATACTTCTAGCAAAAATAAAATATAGCTAAATGTAAAGTTGTGACATTAATGTCTGAAGTTCGGGCATCAGTAACCCCGCTGTTGTTCAAGAGTTTCAAGCTCGTTTATGTATTTCCACTCGAGTTCATTCATATTCTCGTTTTTTTCTTCGATTCATCTTCTCGTTTACAGCCTTTCTCCTATCCACACTTCACGTTAGCCCAAATAAGTATAGATCATATAAAGGATTCTGTTAATTTAGAGTACTATGGGTCTTCAAGGTAATTTATTTTTAATTTCTGTTCCGGCATATTATCAGTATTTTCTGAAAAAAAGTTTATCAATGCTATCCTCTGATTTTAAGTTAAACTAAAAATTTTATGTAAACTAAAGGAAATAAGGTTCAATGGCATAGCTGTGCATATTTTATACACAAGTGTCCATATATGAAAATCTCTACTTGCTACGGGCACATCTTTGGCAGGATTGGATGCGCTAAGCACCCTACCAAGAAATCGTTGGCGTTCATGATTTATGATGACTTCTTATAGTAAAATCAATATTGCAAGTGAAAGGGTAAAGAATGAAAGATTACAATTTTCTTAGATGGTCTCAGGATCCTAAAACGTGTTACTCGTTATAGTCTGCCTTCTTTTCAGGAGATAAAAATATTTATCTCTTATGATAAAAATGAGGCTCTCTAATCTTCAACAACTAGGTTAGTTAAGTCCATCGTTACGTTCAAATTTCAAATTCATAAAACAATAACTAATTGTCTAAAAATAAAACTAATTATCAAATTCTTTAAATAATAATTATTTGTGTTTTCTGACAGTACCTCAATAGTGTTCCTAACATATTTCAGATAGCTACAGACTCCTGCACAGCCTGATGCTTTAATAAACGTACTTGGAGAATACATAAAACACATAATCTGCCATTTGCCCGTTTATGTGAATGGTATATTGTGTCAGGTCACGTAATATACAATATAAATGTATCATAGGTACTCGTAGAATGACCAACTTTTGTGTGCCCCATGTGCTATGAAAGATTAGCATTTTTTGTCAGCTCTTCCGAATTACATCATCGCGTCAACGGGCTAACAGGGATTTCCTTCCTACAGAGAAGGATAATATTTACAAATGACTATTCCAATTAGTCGATTTTTTTATTCATTTATTCTTCAGTAATTGGATACTTTCGTCCTTCTCGAATTAAAAAATAAAAAATAAATATGAAATTAAAACTATGTCAATTTTAAGTGAATCATTTCACCGAAAGGTGTATAAAAATGCCAAATATTATCTCTCTCGACTGCTGGTGATTTGATGATATGAGTATTTCCGATAGCCATCTCTGCAGCTGTTGACAGCTCCTGTCTGCATCAGCATGTCCAATCTATTCCTCCCTCCAGCTGTTCAGCAATAATCATCAACATACCCTCGACCTTATCCCAAATACAGAGGCAGGGTTTATGCAAAAAAGGATGTCAAGTTTAAACGATTCCCTCGTGTCCTCGCTCTCAATGTAAATATTATATGATTTTACAAATATAGCATAGTTTAAAAAATAATTATGTATTTAATTTAAAAAATTGGAAATTTATCACAAAAAATTATAAGGCATTACTACTAGGGAGGGAGGGAGTGGGAGAGGGGGGGGAGGAGGAGAGGTTTTGCGACAATCTTTCCAGTACATGGAGAGGAGATGGGTGACGGGTTGAAGAGCATTGGGTAATGAGGTGTCATGAGCTGGAGCCTAGAGAAGTGTTGGGCTATGCTTACTCGCAAGATGGCCGCGTTAAATCACTGTCGCATCTACCCAGCGAACACACTTTTTCATTATTTTTTATCCTTTATTACGCTTCATCAAGTACATAGTAATATTACTTATGTATTCACGTCATATTTCACATATTTTAGCCCCTGCCCTGAGTGTGCCTTTCAAAACATATTTATTTCGAATACCATATACCATCGTTTTATATTTAGCTTTTAGGCAGTCTGAGCGGTTTTTAGGGTATTTTTATTTAAAATTATTGTACTCTATGTTCGTTTATAATCTTTTAATTTATATAATTTTTTTTACTGTGTTACTTGGAAACAACCGGAGATAATATTCCTTTCCTTACAGTCAAGGATATAAGGATAAAATCTAGGTACATGAACTTGAAATTGCAGTCCATGAGAACCCCAAAGAATGCATAGGATTATATATTATATATATAAATGTATATATATATATATATGTGTGTGTGTGTGTGTGTGTGTGTGTGTGTGTGTGTGTGTGTGTGTGTGTATATAGTGATTATCAAGCTACTCTGAAGGTATTAGAATAGAATAGTTATTTCTCTAAATTAGTCATGGATTTTCAAAATCCTTGCAACGGCCTGGGAAGAAGGTTAGAAACTATTTAGGTATCTGGAAAACAGGGCCTTTCAGGAAACGAAGAGCAGGTCAAACTAGCCAAGGACAGATCAGAGGAACCTTGTCAAAGACCTGAGCCCTTTTGGTGATTATCGAAAATCTTTGATAGGAAGGGATATAATGCCTGGACGCATGAAGAAAGTGGGAAATGCCTGGCATGATACAGACAAAGACCTTTGTTAGTTTGTCGGAGGAAAAGGCAAAATATTGCCTACAACTGGTAGGGCCTGATCGAAGAAGGATGTTGGGGCTTCCAGGTTTAATACAGAACTATACTTGTGAACCTACCAGCAGATAATTTTTAGATGTGCATATGTGCAAGGAATTGACATATCATAGGCTCATGTACTTCCACTGGGCTATCATAATGCCCAAGGAAATATCTGAGGCTTCTTCCAAAGAACACAAGCTTTATGTGAGCAAATGTAATTTTGAATATGAGTGAACAACGTGCGCAGGTCACAATAAATCCTCGTTGATATAAATGAAGGGCTTCCTAGCTGGAAGTATCTTTATATTGTATTTAGCTGTATAGTAAGTAGGGTTTTTTTTTTTTTTTTTTTTTTTTTACTATTGTAATGGTTTATAAGGAATGTCTTAGATGATCTTGTTGTAGACCAATGAAGTTCCTTACCTCCTTTGTCTTAATATTTTAATGTTATCAATCTACTGATGCGTCAATCATTCCTAGCTGAGGTTCATTGCTGGGCTCGATCTAAAAGCTCCGGTGGCAAGGCGGAGTCCTCTGTTATGCACTGGATCTATAATTTTTAAGATACTGGGTCTGGCAGATAAATATTCTACACTTCTGTAACGTTCGATAGAATGTTAGCATTAAGTGTCTTTCAGCCCCCCCCCCCTGGGAATTACTAAGGATCCTCAAGATATGTAACGACTGACAACAAGCTTCGAGAAATCAAAAACTCTATGCACGAATGGTCATTCAGTAACAGACAAAATACACGGGAAGAAATTATATTATGCCAGTCTCAGGATTGGCCACACTCAGTTAACTCACTCGCACATTATGTGAAGACAAGACAGACCAATTTGTACCTACTCCAATAAAGAATTATCGAGAAAACATATTCTAACAGACTGTATTCACAGGACGAATCTCAAATTACCGTACAATCTGACAGAATTATTTTCTGATGACAGCCAGGGATTGAAGAATTGATGAATTAACTAATAGACAAACATTTATGAAATAACGTTTTAAAAAAAAAATGAAAAAGATAACCAAAACCACTTTGTGATGTTGATTCAGCATCATTGCCCTGACACAAAACAAAGGACAAAGATCACAAATAACTATGTCAGAGAAAACATGACTACATTACATTATTTACTGACTAATAATATATTCTAATAACATTGAAAAAGTTGAATTACCAAACTAGTGTAACGCTAAACTAAATAAATATGAATATGAGATTTTGCAATAGTAATTTTTTTCACATCTGAAAAGCAGTCTTCCGGAATGAAAGAGCTTCTGTCTTCCACAGATGTAGATATTGAGACAAATTGCTGTCATTCTTTTTAATATCTTATTAGAAGGGGGGGGGGGGCAATTTTAACTCATCAAAATGAATGAGCACAACTAAACAACGGGTTTACAGTGTTCTCAATCAGGTCATCTCGGAATAATGCCTAGCACAGTTCAGAATATAGAGCCCTCAATTTAAGTGATAAAATCTTTTTACCATGAGAAGGTAATTGATTTCATTCAGGGTACGTTCATGTTGGTAGTTCTTGTATTTTTTTTTTTTTTTTTTTTTTGATATTTTCAACTCTATTCGTATCTTTGGAGAACCCGGAACTACAATCCAAGATAGTCCACGTTATTTTAAAAATGTCGCCCTGAAATTGGTTTTATTCGTTTGCCCTTAGAAAAATTCCTATAAATATGTAAATTTATTAGTCATTCGAATGGTACAACATCTTAATAATTTTCGAAATATTTAAGAAAATATTCGAAGTCCAATACTCCTAATATAGAGTATATTTGATAATTACATTCACTGCTCCCGCTTCTCAATGCGTAACCAAAAATATATTTACATATGTAATCTTAAATAGCATAAATGTGGATCATACTAAATATTTTTAACCCGGACGTGATAGAATTCCTGAAATCAAAATCTTTCTAGTTTTTTTTTTCATTTTCATCAAAACATATCCTTTTATGTAGGAAAACCGCTATTCTAGGAGGTAAAGCGCTAACAAGCAGTTTATATATATATATATATGTATATTACACAATTTAAATTGTGTAAATAAATATAAATATATGTATCAATTGTATGTATAAGAATATGCAACAACTATATGTATAAATACATGTAACAATTGTATTGGACGAATCGCCATTGTTGCGGTTGCTTACAAATAAATTACCGGAGCTATGTAATAAGTTCTTTGACGGTTTATACTTTCAAAAGTACACACTATGTAGAAACTTTGCATAAACTATTATAGCGAAGAATATCGATTTAAACAACTCTTGCAGTGTGCCAGGGAATATATTAAGAGACACGAACTAAAACCCCTCTTTCATATTTCTCAGAGGGTGTTAACGTTGCCTTCGTTCTCGTTGGAGTAATTGTATGTGCTCTTCTCCTGTTCAGTGGGATTATTAATGTGTACAATAGCGATGCATTCTAATGGTCGAATGCTAAAACCAATGTACAAGACAAACACATCATGGTAGTGAGCTCCTTTAATCGGCATTGTGATTTGTACAACGGCTGTGTAAACAGTCCTCCTGTTGTACGCATCCCTCTGTTAAATGTTGAATTAGACAATATATTACTTGAGTTTCAATACAGATTCTAGACTTTTGAAATGACTCACAGTTGTGCCGAGAGAGAAAAAACCCTCAAAACCGAAGTTGTACAATCGCGTTGTACTAACATTTTTATTATACCTCCTTATTTTTATTGTTCTGCTCTTATATTGTTTTTTCATTTCATTAATAGTTCTGATCACAAAACACCTTTTTGTTGACCTTATTCTCACCGAGCAAAAATCTAACAGTTTTTAGTTAAAAGTAATACAATATTTTATACCACTAATTTTATTCTTGAAAAATTTATATATCCCAAGAAGTCTCATGTGTATGTGTAGCTTTTAAAAAAATTTCCTTGTTTGCCAAAATGTACCATGAATTTGTGCATTTAGGTTGTGAAGATATCTTTACTGAAACTAAATTACCCTTAAATTATTTGGTGTAAGAAAAACAAAAGCGATTCTTAGCTATTCTCTCCGCATAGTTTTGCCTAAAAGTTGCTGTCATATAATTTTCATCGCCGTACTCAGCCGTATGTGTGCACAGCCTAATAAAATGAAGGATTCAATTGGCGATGCGATCATTTTATGAAAAACGAGTTTACCATTATTATTTTCTGCAGAAAGTTGTTGGATTGTTTGTAATAGCAAGAAACTGAACATTAACAGTGAGATCCACCTAATATCTCGCGTGTAACTGTCAAAATGTGTTCGTTATAAGATAAACTTTTAACAAAGAGGAATACGTCGAGAACAGTTAACATTATTACATTTGTTGTTAATTTATTCAACTTAGCACTCGAAAATAGATTTGGACGTATACATATCTCTACCAATTGAGTAAAATAAGACTTTTTTAAATTAAAAAGTTCCCGTTTTTCATGCGTTTCGTAATATACAACCCCTTTATCTTCCAAAATAATTATTCTATCGAATTGGTAGTCGTCTCATTCTTCTTGGCACACAAATATACTTCAAAAATTATACCGAAATCAGAAAGAGCAAGTACCTACAGGTTTTCCCCAAATTCGGGCTTTTGGCGTGACTGTGCGACGGAAACTTGCTTATAAAGGACGGAGGAACTTAATGCCACACTTATGCCAGCTAGGATAAATATATTTTTTACGATTGGAAAAGAAGACGTATTAAGATAATGTATTTTATATAACTGACAACTGCAGTTTGAACTTTTATTATATTTTCTTAAATATATGGAAAAGCTGCAGATATATCGTAAAGAGGACAGATATATAATCATTCGAAAGCCTTATATTCTGATTATAAAAACGCTTTCGCTAAAATTTATTCAGTCAATGTAAACGGTGTGTTGGTTGTAAATGTTCGCGTTTCGGAAGTGTCGATTTAGTTTCATTGAAGGCCAAATATTCAAGATTCTATTCTAGGCGACAGGAAACCCCCTTACGATGACGACCCAATGACAAAATTTGTATGTATAGTATTTAGTATTTGTATACTACATATGAGGAAACACGCTTATGAGGTTGACCTCATGACGCAATCCGGAAGTGGCGGATTTTTTTTCTCATCGCTCTGTTGAATGCTTGAATATAAATACTAATGAGACAACAATTTTCATACTTGTGGTATTTTATATTAACTAGCAAATTTGATATATAATAATAACAGTTGCAGAAGCATAGATAGAAAGATATAATGAAAATAAAGCAAATAGAAATAATTAATTTAAATTGTGTGGCAAATTAATTTAGCCCGGTAGAGAGATTGTTGGTAACAATATGAGATGTTGGTATTGGCTGTGGAGTAGAGATAGGAGTGTTTGTCAGCTAGTGGTCTCGGCTTAGTGAATGTTGCTCTCACGACACTAAACCTGATCTTCTGACAGCTTGCACCAACTTAGATCATTTAGGCAACTACCAAACAGCTGGGGTTGGGGGGGGGGTCTTCAACCTATCATACTTCTCACCCCCCCCCCAACTCTCTCTCTCTCTCTCTCTCTCTCTCTCTCTCTCTCTCACACACACACACACACTCTCTCTCCCTCTCTCGTCCTCGCATATTTTATAACTGGGGTATCGAGATCCTATCACATCTTTAGACTATGAGATAAGAAGAAAACATAACTGTTTTATTTTTTAACGCGTAAATTATAAATTTTTTTCAATCAAAAAAATTTTTTTTTTTTCGTTACGAATAATATGAAAGTTTCATAGAGAATGTAGTTATATTTCTGTAAAACAGCACTCCTACTCTTGTTCACCTTCAGCCAAAAAAACTTTTCCGAAATGGTTAGAGTTTTGTACTAGTATCTACAGCCACGTTTTGTATATATATATATATATATATATATATATATATATATATATATATATATATATATATATTAGCGTGATTACTTCAGTGTTAGATCACTCGACTAATTTACTGGAGAACATGAGTTCAAATCTCGGGCACACACAAAAGATTTTATGTTGTTAGAAACGTGGTCCGGGTCCATCACTGAATAAAGAGTATCTAAATTAGGTCCATCACTGCGATCGCCTCTGCGCATGCTCTAACGCAACTGCGCATGCGCGAACGCCTCTGCTCATGCGTGAACGCCAGCGGACTTTTTTGTAACTTTTTTTTATCAGTTCAGTCACCGCTAAAGCATGTTTATGCTAAAAGGGAAATGTAAAGCGGCCGGAGCGTAGAACTGACCACACTAGTGTATCGTACGGTCAAGAATCGGGCAATTCTACAGTGTCTGCCCCTCTGCCCATTCAAAAGGACATGTTTGCAACCCCTATGAAGGCTTGAAATTCAAACTGAAACGTTGGCAATAAAAATTAGTTTTTAAAATTGTATTATTTTTTTTAGCATGTTTATGCTAAAAGGGAAATGTAAAGCGGCCGGAGCGTAGAACTGACCACACTAGTGTATCGTACGTTCAAGAATCGGGCAATTCTACAGTGTCTGCCCCTCTGCCCATTCAAAAGGACATGTTTGCAACCCCTATGAAGGCTTGAAATTCAAACTGAAACGTTGGCAATAAAAATTAGTTTTAAAAATTGTATTAACTTTTATAGACATTCTTTACTTTGTTAATTTCCCTATTGGACCCTCTACTCAAGCATAACTCTTCATAAAAGGGAAATACATTGTAAAACAGGGCAATTAAAGTTTTTATTGTAGTTTTATACTTTTCATCAAATAAAAGCCCTCGTTTGTCGTATATAAATCAGCGCTGAAGGGTTAGTTTAACCCTTTCCGCCCCTTATACATACCCGGGACTAGAGCCTGGATCTATCCATCAACCTCGTCCATTATTCTTCATCCTATACTCTTAAGTCAGGTCTGACATCTTTCCGCTCCACTGCCCTTGGGTGCTCTTCACTGACCTTTTATTTCAGGCTTTCAAATAACCTACATTCTTTAGAAATTTGTTTTATCTGAGGACATTTACCTAATAATGCATAATTTTTGCCGTTTTCAAGTATTTATTTTATTTAGGAAAAACTTAATTCACCGGGCTAGGAATTGGCCCCAGAATCATTCTTATTACCACAGTCGGTTAGTGCTTGAACACCAATATGGCAATAACATTGGCTTGAAATGAACACAGCTGAACATTCCATCGAAGGCCCTGGCTTATTTTTTTTAAACCACTAAACGGTCTTTAAACAGATGATTAAAGAGCTGTTTAAACTGATTTAATATTAATTAATTTTAATTGAGCCTTGTTAGTAATATTCTGTTATTATTTTTCTTTTAAGGGCTTCTAATGTATATTTCTGGTTAAATATCATTATTTTGGTGAATAATTTAGAGTTTTTTACTACGACTGATTTTGGCTTTGGTTTTTATTTTGTATTAGCTAGTCTAAATTGTATTTATTACTTTTTCAGAGATTAAAAATTCGAAAAAGTTAAGTTAGGATCTGGTAGGGATGTTACGCTAGAATTACGTTTATTGTATAAACCAACGTATAAGAAACGATAACAATTAAATATGATTTGCAATTGAGTGGCAAAATGAAAAATAACTGTATACAATTTTAACATGGATACTCATTTATTTATTTAAATTTTAACGTCCATTATTATAATAATGGACGTTAAAATTTAATATATTAATATATTAACGTTAATATATTACCTACAAATTTGGTGACGAGTTATTTATAGGTTACCCCCCTTTTCTAGCCAGCCTAGTCTTTTTTCTAAAGAAAAGCCACCACCACATAGGGTGAATCGAAACTACGACTTTTGGCACAGAGTGTTAAGTGCTCACGCCTTAACACGGCCACCGGGGCTCCCAACATGGATTAGAGTTAAATGTTAAAATTACATGTAATTAATTTTTAATTTTGTCACTAATTGCTAATATTTGCCATTCTTATTCCATGGCTATTATTAAGTATTTGTTTATTTTATTTTTTTTTAATATGTAAACCGTGTTATTATCACTTACTATGGCCATTTTTGTTTTATAGCCCTGATCAAACCGAAATGTTAGCAATACCCAACCTCGACTATTTTCTTGCTCACATCAGCTGACGAAGATCTGTTCTGAGTGATTAAAAAAACAATTAGCCTTCTATTATGAAAGGTTACGTGAATTCAGGTATTTTCGAATCGATAAAAATTGCTAAAAATGTATAAGGATTTTCGAATTACAGTATACTTATTATGATATATTTTTACGCTTGATTGAACTGGGTAATATCAATACGTCCATTTTTCTTTTAGCGCGAGTCTATAAAAGCTATTTAAATATCGATGAGACATTTTGTTTTAAAAATAAATGAACATGTAACTTTAAAATAATCCCCAAAAAAAACATAAATGTGAAATAGAGGCCATGTTCCTGACCCCACAAAGAAACACTCCCTTCCTAAAAAATATCCCCTCCTAAACCCCCCCCCCCAAAAAACGCCTTACCATTCTACACTCCAAAAAAGTAGTATGAGTTGGTGTATTAATTCAACCAAAATATTTGCCAATACAAGAGATGATACAAGAAAGAAATGTCCAAGTTCATTACTTGGAAGACCTCATAGTTACTTACTAAGAACAGTAAAGACACTTTAACTGACCTTTAAAAACAACAATAAAAATACTTATATCCAGTTACTAAAATATCACTTTCCTCAACCAGGTATATTCTTAAACTTGGCAATGTTTTTTTTTGTGCCGAAATTATCTTTAGAGAAAAACTAAACATTGCCAAGTTTAAGAATATACCTGGTTGAGGAAAGTGATATTTTAGTGGTGTGAATTTATGTAAGGAACAAACATGCAGACAGGCAGCTGATAGACGATTTTGACTAGCCTATGACACTACCCGGATAAAGACCGACATGTGTGTCAAATTTTGTCAAAATCGGTCAAACGGTGTGTATTTGTATAAGGAACAAACAGACAGACAGACAGCTGATAGACAATTTAACCTTTTACAACAATTTAATTTTCGATCGCTTATATCTCAGAAACTATTCGATGTAGAATTATGAAAATTTCCAGTTTTACTCACATCTAGTAGTATAACACCTGTGTAAAATTTCATAACTTTATCTTTACATGATATGAAGTTATGAGAGGGTAAAAATCGGCTCTAAGACCTCCTGTAATATACACACAGTACGCTTAGGCCGGAACTTGGCCTGGCGCACTACCGTGCGCCTAGATTCTACCATGTACATTACAGTAAGACTACATAATTTTAATCGACCTATAAAAATGTCCGACTAACAGTTCTTCACTGTTTAGTTTTTGGTGGTCTAAGGTGCTCTATTGTATTTTCAGTTTGCTGAAAAGAATTCTGGAAGCAGAGAATTATATGTCGTAAGTGCTTCTTCAAAAGCATATTTCTTATTTTCATTTATAAAAATGCCTGCGGCTCCAGACACCCTCATTAAAATTACTCGGATTTAATAGTGAAATTAATCAAAAGGTTTCCCGTTCGTTTCTGTTACAGGACACTCTTTTATACTATTTCTCAAGTAAATAAAAGCTTCGATCACAGGAAATGAGTACTGTACATGATGTATTTTGGATAATCTTTGCAACCCATAAGGATGTATTTTTAGTCCGGATAGAGTACAGCACACCGGGATCTGCCACTTAATTCCTTAATAAGAACTCCCGACAGAAAAATAAATTAATAAGAACAGTCTCATGAGCATAATTATAACTCCTTGGCCTGGAAGTTTACTCCAATTTAGAAGATATATTTAATGCTATTGCGTTTAGAAGAGTTTTCTTCTTGACCATCCTTTAGAGCAGTTCTTTTTTTGGTTTATGATATCCAATCTATCTCCATTTGAAGAAGCTAAATTTTTTTATAGCCCTCCGCATCATCTCAGGCAACCCACCTACCATCTTGGAGATTTGCCTATTCCTTTATGAGCGTTTTAACCTTAATAAGAAAGGATGAGATGGTATGGGGCACTCAATTCCCTCCTGAGTCTTCGCCATATTTTTAGATATCCGTCCACGTGGGCTTCCTGTTGAGAGTATCTTAATTCCAATCCTTCGGGAAGATCTCGCTTTGGTAGTGCTGGGAATTTTAAAAAAATAGAACAAGTTCATTGTTTGTAGCATGGAAGAATAACATATAAAGATTAGGACTTAGGAAATCATTTTTAATTAGTTATTTATTGCTTGGCTTCCTGATTAGAAAATGTACATGTAACAGTATTCTTTGAACTTATTAAATCTGGGAGCCCTGCAGGGTTAATGTAAAAAATGAAGAGTACCTACGGAAAACAATATTTTCAAGCCAATAAAGCTTAAAGCAATTAAATAAGATTGTATATAAGAACTCCTACGTTTTTTATAAGTTCACAATAGTGTTTATTTACTGGTTATCGATGCCTAGATAATTATATAATTCCTTTATAATTTCAGAATAGTGTTTATTTACTGGTTATCGTTGCCTAGATAATTATATAATTCCTTTATAAGTTCAGAATAGTGTTTATTTACTGGTTATCGTTGCCTAGATAATTATATAATTCCTTTACAAGTTCAGAATAGTGTTTATTTGCTGGTTATCGTTGCCTAGATAATTATATAATTCCTTTATAAGTTCAGAATAGTGTTTATTTACTGGTTATCGTTGCCTAGATAATTATATAATTCCTTTATAAGTTCAGAATAGTGTTTATTTACTGGTTATCGTTGCCTAGATAATTATATAATTCCTTTACAAGTTCAGAATAGTGTTTATTTGCTGGTTATTGTTGCCTAGATAATTATATAATTCCTTTACAAGCTCAGAATAGTGTTTATTTACTGGTTATCGTTGCCTAGATAATTATATAATTCCTTTATAAGTTCAGAATAGTGTTTATTTACTGGTTATCGTTGCCTAGATAATTATATAATTCCTTTATAAGTTCAGAATAGTTTTTATTTACTGGTTATTGTTGCCTAGATAATTATATAATTCCTTTACAAGCTCAGAATAGTGTTTATTTACTGGTTATCGTTGCCTAGATAATTATATAATTCCTTTATAAGAGAACTAATATACCAATATAAGAGTAAGGTCATTAAAATTTCTTCGTATCTGACAGACTTTCTGTAAAACTTTGAGCTTTGTTATATAAATTGCATATAGGTCTTTGTTATTTGTCAGTTAGTTGGGTTCGTAAGTAGTTGGTAAGTGCTTTATTGTTATACTTTTTGTGAAGTATACCTCAGATGTTTATTGTATGTCATATGTATTATGTTGTATTGCATATACTAAATGATTATAAATGGTCAAATAAAGATTAAAATAACGAATAAGAAAAGCCAACGGCCATAGCCACGTATAATGCACCGGTTCCTGTTGGTCTCTGAAGTTAAGCAACGTCAGGCGTAGCCGGTTCCTGAACGGGTGACCACGTGCTCTTGACGTGGGTGGTAACCTGTAGATAGCGCGGCGTTAATAGCTCAATTGTTGATAATCCGTTAAACACACAAAAACGAAACAAATAAAATTAATGCCATTGTAACAAATTAATAGAAACATTTAAATGACGATTTTTATTTTATTTGTTAGTAATTGCATAATTATAGACAATCTCTGGACCATCATATTTTATCATAGAATATCAAATATTCACGAACGGCGCATTCTTTTTACTTTCCCACTTTTAATGAATTAGTGAAGCTATAATATTAAAAAAAATATTGTCGCAAATATTGCAAAAATAATATTTGGAGCAAAAATACTTTGTCTAAAATTAAAAATCAAGTTCTTTGACAGCAGAATCGAACCACCACAACTCTTATTTTTCTCCGATAATTGTGTAAAATAAATCTTAGCACTTGCAGTTTGGCGTTGATAGATTTTTACGTAGAGTATTTTTTAGATATTTTGATTTGAAAAATCGAATAAAAATACTTTCAATGTGGCATCTTTTTTCGTTTTCGGAAAAAAAAACTAGAATTTTATTTTTATTGCCATATCGATTTGAACATACTTTCACATGTTTAACATTCTTGCTGGCTAAGATAATAAATTGTCATTACATTTGTAGTGGAGGAAATATTTTCTCAACTGACATGCCACTATTGCCACTTATATGATATGATAAATTCCCTCTGTCTTCATAGCTGTGAAAGAGATCCAGGGGTTCAACAGGTGTCCATAAACACCTGCATTGAATGTTCAGGAGTATCATCAGACTAGTCAGGTATATAAGATTCCAGACTGCCTAGACGTGGAAAAGGGCGTCTACAAAGAGGGTCTGGCTCCCCTTTATTCTAAATCTATTTCACTCCAGTTCTTCTCTGGCTTCTTCCTCGGCTCTTGAACTTATATTAAACCCTTTAGAAGTTTTAATGAAACTCTTCGGGTGGTGAGGGAACTGGAGACATTTTTTGCAACTAACTCGCGAGGAAGGTTTGATTTTAATCCAAAGATTCTATGGTCGAAGAAGAAATAAGAAACTCTTGGAAGTCTCAAAATATAAAAGATACAATCTTCAAGATACACAATTCGTCAACAAGTTATACAATATTGCAGCACATAATTCATTGCACACCTCCATTACAACTTTGAATCGTCAAACTTTAATGATCCTGTTTTTTATAATAAATAACCACGCGCACGATACCCGTCTCCATTTTGAGTGTTAGCCGACTTATGAAGTCTTCCGATAACTAGAAAAGGGCCGATCCAAAGGTTCAATATTTTTGTTACACTAATAGCAAAGCCGAAGAAGGCCAATTAATGAAGACCAAATCTACAAGTAATACATTTTCACCTGTTGCACTAGTTTCACGTTTCTTGGTACGCCTCTTCAGGGGCTAAGTCTACCACTAACAGGCTGTAAACATAGTTGAAATGTATCTCCTGACGACTAGAGACCGCCCTCTCCACAACCAATTACCTACGCGCCCATTTCACGAGTTATTTTTATTTGGTTTCAAGTTGACACCAAATAAAAATACACCCTTAGATTCGTTGAAACTTTCAACGAATCTAACAATGTAACATTCGGAATAATGCCTTCCATATGTTCTCAATTAAACATCTAAACCAGCTAAGTGTTTTGATAAATGATTTTTCGTGATAAAATATCTGGTTTAAGAAATCGAGTGTGCTTCGCTCACTAACCACTAGAAAAACCGCAAATAAATAAATGAATAAATAAAATAAAAAAAATAGTCAAATAAAGAAATGAAGTATATGTTATAAATGTAAAACAACTTACTCCCTTAAATTTTGGGAAGAGAACCTTCCACTAGTAGTGCGACGTCTAGACAGGTCATGGTCTGAAATAATCCAATATGGTGGAAAATATTCAGCTGATGGATAATCGTTGTGTAATTTGTTTAAAAATAAGACCAGAAGATGGAATATCGATTATAGGTCAGCTGACTATTTTCCACCATATTGGATTCTTTCAGACCATTACCAGTCTAGACGTGGCTCTAATTTCTGCTTATTTGGCCCTGAATTCGCTTATTTTACACTGCGTCTATGAGGTATACAATTTTTGAGCCCAGACAATAGCAGCTGTGTGTGTCACTTTCTCACAAGGCAAGCCTCTCCACCGTCCCACGTTTTCATCTGACTTTGATGGATGGACTAGCTGTATGGGATCTGACATGTTCTTGACTAGAGCTCACCTTGGAGATCTCCCGCTGCTTCCTAACACTCAAGACTGCCAAAGGAATTTATATGTAAATATTTTCGTTCCAAGGTGCCTTTAAGTCACTCGAAAAGAAGTACATTTGAAAACATTTCGATTGAGAGCTATTATGTTTTCACTTATAGCAGAATTGTTAAAACATTTTTCAAATTTTCATCGATCCATCTCTCTTAAAATTTCTTTTCATGTCATCTATTAATATCGCCCTTCCTCTCTTTCCCCTCGTTTATGCATAAATATATCATCAAACGGTTGTTTATTAATTAAACAGTGTAATACGACTTTAACATTAAAGCACTATTAACGGATTGCAGAAAACGACGAAATTTGACCACACCACATGACATGAATGAACTCTTAACGGATGGTAGTCCACAGATAGACACTTTTCTACAGTTCCTTCGAAATACACATTTGTACGAACATTTCTGTTCAATTTTATAGTGTGCATTGTTTTGATCTTTTAATTACAAATTTTATATTTTATGTTCTATACTTTCTAAGGCCTTTGATCTTGTTTGGAATCTTGTTCAATAGAGAAAATCGCCCATGTAGCGGGCTCTGAACAATCAAATAAATAAATAATTAACTATATAAAATTATGAGCTAAACTCACCAATTACTGTATATTAAAATAACAGGTTCCATGCACTTACCTGAAAACAAAAACTCTCAGTAAAACAACTATAGGTATTGTAGTAGTAATAATTCTAATAATAATAAATTATTATTTAACACCACTAAACATAGCAGTCAATGCTCCAGAATAAAAAAAAAACAATAACACTAAATAAAATAGCCTCTCCTGCATTCTGTCGAATTTCGACTGAAAATGCGTTTCAGTAGGCATCATTCTTCTAATCACACATAATAATATTGTTGAAAAATTATATTAATTAGAAAATCCTGAATTCCATTATTTCCTTTATAATGTAAAACGAAAATCAAAAATTAGGATAGGGTAACAATAACATTTACGCTTAGAACAATTTGGATCAATATTGATATTTATCATTTTTTGGCTCTGTTAATTACAGCACTTGAAATCGATTGTTGTTTACAGCACTTGAAATCGATAAGATCTTGAACATTTAGAAAACTTGGCGACATGCCAAGGAAGCCACACTCGATATGCGGTTGTTAGATTGTTCTTATTATAATATTATGACAGCAATAAATTCTCTTTTGAAGAGCGGACTCGAACAAAAATAGGATTTTAAGCTTTAATAAGGCGGGAGACGTGACCTTTAAAATGTTTTAAATATGCAACATTAATTGGTCAATCAATCTTGGAAAAGGAGATTGGATTTATCATTGAATAGTCGGGGTGGTGCTCATTAGCACATCGGAATCAGAAGCTCCTATGTTTTAAATTGTTTTGTTGCATCTACTTATTTAGATACCTAGTATATGTTTGTACCCTTATAATTATAGCGCGTTTCCTCCCTCCTTAAAGAGAAGAATCCCGCTTACGAGTCACCCAACGAAGCAAATACTTTAGTCACGAAAATAACAGTCGTTCAAATTTATATATATATAAAAGAATTCTTACGCCGCACAGTGGTGCCGAGAGGGAAAAACCTCCAAAACCGAAGGTATTCAATCGTGTTTGAACTAACATTTTTTTATACCTAATTAGTTGTGGAATACTGCTTTAATATTGCTTTTCCATTTCATTAATAGGTAAGATCACAAAAAACCTTTTTGTTGACCGTTTTCTCACTGAGAACAAAATCTCACAGTTTTTAGTGAAAAGTAGAACAATATTTTATGCCACTTTTTTTATTCCTGAAAAATTGATTGAATTTTTTTCAATTGAAAAAATTGAAAAATTGAGTTTATGTAGCGTTTAAACGAATTTTCTTTTTTGCTAAAATGTACCATGAACTTGGTGCATTTAGGTTGTGAAGATATCTGTAATGGAGCTATGCTCTCCGCATAGTTTTACCTAAAAGTACATGTTTTGAAGTTGCTTTCCTATAAATTTCTTCGCCATTCTCGGCCGTATGTGTGCACAGCCTAATAAAATGAAGGTGTCAATTAACGATGCGATTATTTTACGAGAAACGACTTTACCATTATTTCTTCTGCAGAGAGTTGTTAAAAATGTTGTGTTAGCAAGAAACTAAACATAAACAGTGAGATCCATCAAATATCTCGTCTGAAACTGCTAAACTTAGTCGTTAAATGCTCAAATTTAAAGAATGAGGAATATGTCGAGAAAAGTTAACAAAATTACATTTTTTTTTTAATTTATTCGACTCGGCACTCAAAAACACATTTTGAATTATACATATCTCTACCAATTGAGTAGAATATGATTTTTTAATATTTAATACTTGCTGCTTTTCAGTTTTTCTTCATATAAAACCCGTTTATCGTCCAAAATAATTATTCTATCAATTTGGTAGTGGACTCATTCGACTCAGCAAAAAAAAAAAATAAATAAAAAAAATACTTCAAAAATGACACCTAAATCAGAAAGATTCAAGTACCTAGAGGTTTTTTCCTCGAAATCGGGCGTCGGCACCATTGTGCGCCGTTACAATGTTTCTTCGCTAAAACTCATGTAAAACAAAATCGTAGCGCTTACGATTATGCACTGATAGGCATACTTTACATAGATATTATAGCAAAAATGTGATTCAAACTATTTACAAAGTGATATATTTAACTATTCTCGAGAATAGTGAACAAAATACTTGAAATTTCAATCACACCCTCCAATAACTTCAGCTCCTACCTCCTGGTGCGGTACCTTAGAACCTAAGCGTTATCTTTCTGCGTCAGATGATACCACAAATATTTTAAAATGGCCTTATATATATATATATATATATATATATATATATATATATATATATATATATATATATATATATATATAAATCAAGTGTTTTTCTGTTTATCTGTTTGTTAATTATACAAATCCACACAGTTTGAACGATTTTGACCAAACTTTGCATACATGTAGGTCTTGATCCGGGGAGTGTTATAGGCTAGGTTAAAATTGTCTAGGACTCACAGTTTGGAGGTCACGGATTGCGAACCCGAACAGTTACAGATTTTTGTGATTAGATTTTAATATTACTTATTTGGTTTCTAATTTATTTTGGCTTTTCTATATGCAGAAAGTAGGTGCAGCATAGCACGATGGGTAACAGCTAGTGTTGAATAAAATAAGAATTATCGTGGGAAATTGAATTAATTTTCCCTTCTGAAATAATTAAAAACCATTGGATATTATGTTCTGCCCTACATCTTGAATATGACCAATTACTTGTAACGAAGGCCTTAAACTCTGCTATAAGTAAAAGCAGCCTCTAAGTTTTTCATAAGTCCCCAGGGGAGGAGGGAGTGGGTGGAAGAAGTCCTGTAATCTTTCTTCCGACTTCTACCTTTCTTCTACAATTTAGCTTTTCTCCAAGGAGAGCTGTCCGTGAAATTGGCCTATTGATTCTCCCCTATAAGAGGTTTCTATTTATCTCTGAAATTTCAATTTAGATTAAATGAAATAATTCGTATTTTTTACTTCTTAAATGTTATAGGATAATAGAAAATCTAATGATAAATAATGATTAGCTCCCTTCGATAATACTCTAAAATGGGGGTAACATTAGTACAAACCTATACTGCTTTTATATTTTTGTCTGAGAGCGAACAGACAAATATATAGGTATATATAGGTGTATATAGGTATATAAAGGTGTATATAGGTATATATAGGTGTGTATAGGTATATATAGGTGTATATAGGTATATATAGGTGTATATAGGTATATATAGGTATATATATTTGTCTGTTCGGAGTCGTTGGCCTAAGTTCGACCCCTTGGTATCAACTAAATACAAATATTCTAGCAGTATAGGGTTGTACCAATTTCATTGCAATGTACTAATGTGACCACATTAGTACATTGCTTGTACTAATGTGGTACTTGTAACTTGGTAGTTTTAATAGTTATTTAATACTGGTTTTTATGAGAGAAGTCGAACACACTATGCAGAGTATATTTAAAGCTACATAACAGAGATAATTATAATTTATTTAGTTGAGTTGGTTCTCTCTAGATATAATTGTGGACTGTGGATTTAATTACCTTTGACGGTGATCTCTTTTAAGAAGTCTTCAGGACAGCCTAGTGCAAGTGTTGTTATCAGCTCATGAACTATAAAAAAAATAATAAAAAATAAATTTTGACATTATAAAATGTATATTCATATGTATATATATATATATATATATATATATATATATATATATATATATATATACATACAAATATAAGTCAATTTTATTTATAAGGACTTATACGTGATCCACAATAATCCGTATTTGTATTTTATGTGGCAGAAGGTCAAATTTCCTAACTACACATCATTCTTCAATAATCCTTCAAATTGTATTATTATTATCATATATCTATCTTATTTTGAAAGTAGAACTTAAAATAATAATCGAAACCTAGATAGGCATTCAGATAGTCCGGGAGGTAGCATTGCATTTTAACATACCAAATCCTCAGGCTAAACTTGTTCTAAAACCTATTACTTGAGCATTGCTAATAGCGAAGTGGAAAATCAGCTAGCGGAACCGAGGGCGTGTACGGAAAATTCTTAATATTTTTTGTGTTCTTTATTTTAGCACTGATATTACGTACGCTCTTTATAAGTAAGTTGACTCGAAGAATCTAATGTGACCATTTTCAATGCCGTATATATAACCGTTTTTAAAGTTGAAAAAAACTAGACGTTTCTTAAGATTTTCGGATATATTCTTATAACTCCAAGCCGGTTAGAAAAAGTAAGTAAATGTAACGCATCTATTCGAAAGCTTATTAAATGTCCTACCAAAAAGGTTATTCTGCTATTTTTGCTAAAGCGATCTCTTTCCGAGAAATTGGTGCTTAACTTGTCGGTTTCCTTCATTTAAACGGTTTTTTGTCTGAGTTTACATCACTTTTAGAGCTGGATGGAACGATTTTACTATCAATATATATATATATATATATATATATATATATATATATATATATATATATTGTGGATTGACTTACCTTTGACGGTGATCTCTTTTAAGAAGTCCTTCAGGACAGCCTTGTGCAAGTGTTGATAACAGCTCATGCACTATAACAAAATAATAAAAAATAAATTTTGACATTATTAAAATGTATATGCTTACTAAACCAACAAACAACATCTACGACATGAGGCGTTGCGGTTACGAAGGGCGAACTCAGCATCAAGTTCGCACTAATTCCTCCTCAATTACTATATAACTTGTTTATTAATATAAATTAATAAACAAAAAATGTGACGTCCCACAACGAACAAATGTTTTGAATACAATTTAGTGTAGATCACCCTTATAGAAAAAATATTCAAACCCATTTTCCTCTCACTAACCGGGTAATTTTCGGTATCTAGTGAGTTGGAAGTATTAAAGTCATTTCTCAACCTGAGTGCAACTTCAATAGCACTGACATTCCTTCAAGAAGTGCTAAAAGAAAATTATTAGATGGCTTATGATTTTCTTCAATCAATGGTTATGCTTCTACATTGGAGTATTGGAAGGCAATAAATAATAAATAAAATGCAATAAATATTTTCTTGAAAGCCATGACTCGGTTGAAGAAGGAGATGAAGGCCAGCCAAGATGGTAGCCCTGATCGATGGCTTTCGATAGAGCCTAGCTGTGGAATTCCATTATTAAATTTCTGCAGACTTCAAGGAGAAGGGGAGCGGAAGCAAAGACCCCCCCCCTCCGTCCCGTTCCTTCTCTCGTTCGTCATTATCAAAAATAAATATATATAAGAAGAATATTATATAACAGTAAGATAAGGACTGAAAATTAAGGTCTCGTATAATGATAATAACTCTTCATAAACGGATTGGATTGGTTCCTACTTCTTCATCGTCGCCAGTGACATTCTTGACTTTCTCCTTAATCAAGTGTTCCACAAAGATGTCCCTGTAGCTATCAACTCAATTCCTCTTTACACTCCCCTGACGCCCTTGAGATATATTCCCTCCCTCTTCGTTGATTAAAAAATTCGGGAGCGTAGCAGAGAGAAAAGGGGCCGAGGAGATCCTTAAACTTAGTTCAGAGATGTCACCGCAAATTGAACCCAGCTCATTAGTGTGCCTATAGTTCCGATGGACGTGGATGCTGTGCTAGTTTTGCTTAACCTTGGGACCGGATCTGACGAAGAAAAGAGTATGCATTTTTGGCGTCACTACTGTTCAAACAACGAAGCATAGTTTTGTTATGTATTCCTTATGTTATATGTCATTATTTATTTATTTGTTTCAATTCATTTATTTTTTACTAGCCGTTACCCGGCGTGCCATGCTACGCCTACTTTCTGCTTCTAGAAAAGCCAAAATAAATTAGAAACCAAATAAGTAACATTAAAATCTAAGAACACTAATCTGTAACTGTTCGGGTTCACAGTACCCGTGATCGGTCGAACGGCGTGGATTTGTATAAAAAACAAACATAGAGACAGACAACTGGTTTTGACATAGCCTACGAGACTTCCCGGATTATGACCTACCTATGTGCCAAGTTTGGTCAAAATCGGACAAACGGTGTGGATTTGTGTAAGGAACAAACAGACAGACAAACAAACAGACATGTGATATATATATATATATATATATATATATATATATATATATATATATATATATATATATATAAATTCATTTTTTAATTTGTAATTATATTTTTGTTTTTGTTACAGTTGTTAGTTTCATTCTTATTTTCTTTTCTTTTTCTATTTTTTTACTTTTAATATTGGCGTATAAAAAGTTTGTGGCAATAGTTGCGAATTAAATTTTAAAAATAAAACAGTACAGATACAGTACAATGTTTGAATTTATGTTTCGTTAAAAAGTTAAATATTGTGTGATCATACGACGCGGCATAATTTTATAGTAAACATATCAACCGTTCCATGACTCAGCTTATTCGATGGAGCTAGCAAGAGGGGAGAAAAATAAATTGTAAGTATGTATATATGTGTGTATATATATATATATATATATATATAAATATATATATATATATATATATATTTATATATATATATATATATATTTATATATATATATATATACACACATATATACATACTTAAAATTTATTTTTCTCCCCTCTTGCTAGCTCCATCGAATAAGCTGAGTAAATCAGTCCCGTAACAGGTCACAAGGGCCCTGAGGGACAGATACTGTAGAGGTATCTGATTCTTGACCATACGGCACACTAGGGAGATAATGTGGTCAGTACTATGCTCCGGCCGCCTGATTTTCCCCTTGCCGCTTCGACTGCTAGAGTCATTAGCACCAAGGTACCCATTATTAAATTAATTAAAGGCTGGGTTGGCCTAGGGACGGTCAAGGGGGTCAACCCATGAACGAAGAAACTAGACGAAAAAATATTTAGTGTTTGCTCGGGATTTGAACTCGGGTCCTCCAGCATATGAGTCCAGTGCTATACCACTGAGCTAATCTCGCCCCCAATATATATATATATATATATATATATATATATATATATATATATATATATATACAGGGTGTCCCAGTATATGTGTCCACCCCCTTTTCCTCCTAGAGTTGTTGGAATTTTGATATAAAACTAGGTAGGTCTTAGTTATGTTGCATGAGGTTTCTTTTGAAGGTTTAGTTGACTTTGTAACATTCTCCAGTTTTTCTCCAGCGCATCTAACTCTTGATTTTCCAATGGCAGCGCAGGTATTTTTTATGAGGAATTCTGATAGAAAATTTAATTTTAAGACTAATTTATTCCGAGACATCTTTTGATCCGACGCACCGTTTGCGCGTAAAACGCAAAAAACTGAAACATATCGCCCTTTTGTAGACAAATTCCTATTTATAACTGAAATCAAGCCTTGTCCTTAAAAACACTTCGATACAAACGTTGTAGCCTATTAATTTTCCTTTCAGAAGATACCAAGATCAAAGTTGTAGATTGAATATTTAACGGGATATTATGAATGAAAACAAAGGCAAATTTTTTTTTTTTAGTTTTATGATATAATAATTTCATATGCAAAAAGAAATTTATTCTGTTCTGTTTTATAATAATTTTTTTTTTACTTTTTTCATACAGTAAATAAGTACTTTTTTTTTTAGAGTTTATGACAGCTACTTTTAGCACTTTCCTCCGAAGGAAAGTAGCTATTGAGGTTGGACTCATGACGGAATTTTTGAAAAAGGTCTTCAAATCTTTATCGATCCTACCTAGTAGACACCGAAAATGACCCCCGTAAAAATTTATATATATCTATATATATTTATATATATATATATATATATATATATATATATATATGCATATATATGTATGTATGTATGTGTCTGTTAACACGATAGCGGCCAGAGATAGTGTGGTCAGTACTATGCTCCGGCCGCCTGATTTTCCCCTTGGCTGCTTCGACTGCTATAGTCATTAGCAGCCAAGGTACCCATTATTTTTTTTAATTTATTTATTTTTTTTTTTAATTTTGTTTTTAACGGCGCATCAACTGTTTGGCTATTAGCGCCGGGCTACCTACAGGTTGCCACCCTTTTATAATGCCAACAGCACGTGGTCGGTCACTCATTCAGGTACTGACCACGCCCGACGTTGCTTAACTTCGGTACCCATTGTTATTCGGTCAGGGAGGCCGAATTCAACCCATGAGCGAAGACACTAGAAGACAACTTCTTTAGTGCTTGCTCGGGATTTGAACTCAGGTCCTCCAACTTATTAGTCCAGTGAGCTAATATATATATATATATATATATATATATATATATATATATATATATATATATATATTAGTGATGTCTAGAATACGAATCAATCTTTTGAATCGATTAGAATCAAAATTTAAAGATCGATTTCCAAAAAAGATTCAGTAAGAAATAAAATACGAATTTCTTAGGTAATTCTAAGTAATTGTGAAATCGATGCATATCGTAGATATATCTTCTGCGTTTAGACTTTCAATCTTTCGAATCGATCTCGAAAGATTGATCGTCTAAATGCAGAAGATATATCTACGATATGCGAAGACCAGGTATAGTTGGGATTCGGCCAGGAGAAAAAAACGTCTGACTTTCAGGAAGAAATCTGTATTTGGACGTTTCGGTTGCACATTGGCAGCCTTCTTCAGCTAAAAAAATACAAATTATAAGTAAAAAAACAGGCAGAAATGAGCGTAGTATATACATAATGACAATAATTAGAACCAATCTTATTATTAAACAATGAAAATACAGTAGTTGGAAAGTAAACAGTATGTAGAAAGTAGTAAGTAAACAGTACAAAAACTAACATTTTTTTAAAAAAACATTTTTATATTGTGAGAAACTCAATCTTTTCTATAGGTGAATACAATTTATAATTCATCTATAGAATGGATTCACCTATAGAATTCTATTCTATTCACTTATAGAATAGATTGAGTTTCTCACAATATAAAAACGTTTTTAAATAAACGTTAGTTTTTGTACTGTTTACTTACTACTTTCTACATACTGTTTACTTTCCAACTTCTGTATTTTCATTGTTTAATAATAAGATTGGTTCTAATCATTGTCATTATGTATATACCACGCTCATTTCTGCCTGTTTTTTTACTTATAATTTGTATGTATTTTTTTAGCTGAAGAAGGCTGCCAATGTGCAGCCGAAACGTCCAAATACAGATTTCTTCTTGAAAGTCTGACGTTTTAGCACTCCTCCGAAGGAAAGTAGCTATTGAGGTTGGACTAATGACGGAATTTTTGAAAAATTTCTTCAAATCTTTATCGATCCTACCTAGTAGACGCCGAAAATGACCCCCGTTAAAATTTATATACATCTATATATATATATATATATATATATATATATATATATATAAATATATATATGTGTCTGTTAACACGATAGCGGCCTGTGTTTTTGTTTTTTCGTCACGAAACTTGGTATATAGCATTCAATTAGCAAACGATTGAACGAATTCGTTAACCACCAAAGTCGGTCCACCGGAAGGGGGGGGGGAAACACTAATTTGACCATGTCAGCCGTAATATTTCTTATATTTCAACGAAACTTGGTATTCGTAGTGGTAATATAGAGAGAAAAGTGAGATATAAAAATGAACTAAATCGGTTCATTAGGAGGGGGGGGTTTACTCCGGACCCACAATACCAATTCGCCACTACCAGCCGTGATTTTTGGTATATTTCGACGAAACTCGGTATTCGTAGTGGTAATCCACAGGTAAAAGTGTGTTGTAAAAATAAACTAAATCAGTTCATGAGAAGGGGGGGGGGTTTACTCCGGACCCAAATTCCTAATATACTCATACCGGTCGTAATTTCTGCTGTTTGAAACGAAACGCGGTATACAAAAACTTTGAGGTTGCTGACAGAGAAGGAAGATCTTGAGGTAAATGAAAAACGTCCTGTTCCTTCACAAAAGTTTATTTTTCTACGCGAGCGCTTTCGGTAGCTCCTGCTACCATCTTATGTTATTAATAATTTAAATCCACTTAGAAAACATATCCGTTGTTGGATTAGGTATGTGGACGAATGCCTGTGCATTTTTCAGGGTCCAATGAGACGTTTGGAGTCTTTTCACAAACTCCTCAACAGGATGCACAAGAATATAAAATTTACTAAAGAAATAGAAGAGGGGGGTTCATTAAATTATTTAGATTTGACGATCCATAAAAAAGAGGAGGGTGGTTTGGAATTTTCGATTTTTCGAAAGTCTACTACCACCGATACTGCTATAGATAGGAGTTCTTTTCAACACCCGAGAGTTAAAATGTTGCCTTTTATTTATTATATTGATTGACTCCTGTCAGTACCTATGTCGGAGGGTAATCATCACCGTGAGCTTCTCCATATAAAGCATGTAGCGGAGAAGAACGGATATGATGCTCTGATGATTGATGGTATTTACAGGAGAAGAAAAGAAAAACATGCCCTTAAGGCAGCTTTTCCCAATTTTCTGAAACCCGACGTTAAATTAATAGGCTACAACGTTTGTATCGAGGTGTTTTTACGTACAAGGCTTGGTTTCAGTGATAAATAGGAATTTGTCTACAAAAGGGCGATATGTTTCAGTTTTTTGCGTTTTACGCGCAAACGGTGCGTCGGATCAAAAGATGTCTCAGAATAAATTAGTCTTAAAATTAAATTTTCTATCAGAATTCGTCATAAAAAATACCTGCGGCCATTGGAAAATCAAGAGTTGGATGCGCTGGAGAATGTTACAAAGTCAACTAAACCTTAAAAGAAACCTCATGCAACATAACTAAGACCTACCAAGTTTCATTTTAAAATTCCAACAACTCTAGGAGGAAAAGGGGGTGGACACATACTGGGGCACCCTGTATATATAAATATATATATATATATATATATATATGTTATGGAGATAAGCAGCCCAGCCTAGGTAGGATTAAGACACCTATATATAAGCTGCCTTATCGTAATAAAGCTCAGTTGTTATCTTGCATTCATGAGTGTTGTTTGTCTCCCAGTGCCCGTGCGTGTTTTTTAAAAACTCTTTCTAGGCTCGACGGAGCTTAACTGGTGCCGAAACCCTTCTTTACGAGCGCGTTTCCGCAACTTCCACAACTGTAACGGTGAATGGAAAGGCGAAACCAGCACGATAAGATACAGGACAGGCTACTAGAAATTAGAATGGCGGAAGGATCTACGCCCATGGTGATCCCTGCAGAAGGTGGTGAGCCACCCCCAGTAGTTTTTCAGGTGCCGGATCAATCGACGCTAATGTGGATAAAAATCCGCACCTCCAATGCACACGATATGAGGACGGCGATCTCAGAGATTGAAAGATTTACTGGAGACGCAGGGGACCTCTCTCACTTCCTCAAGGCGGGTGAAAGGGTCAACACTGCCATTACCGCGAAAGAGTCAACGGGCTGGCTGGACGCAGACGAAGTACCGGCACTACGAGCAGCACTCGTAAACCGCATTAGCCGAAGAGTACTCAATATCATCCAGAGCGACGAAGACACTCCATGGGACATAATCAAGAGTAGGCTCAAGAAAGCATTTGGAGGCGGCAGATGGGCGCCGGAGGAGGACATCTTCCGTATGTTTCGAGAATCCAAGCGACCTAACCAGTCGGCGGGAAGCTTTGCGGCCACCCTCCTGGAGTGGTATACTAAAATTGCTAACAAGCTCGGAGAACAGTTGCCAGCTGCGGAAGGACGTAAGAAAATGCAATTCCTCGAAGGCGTCCTCAAAGTGCAACTTAAGAGGGAAACTTCCAAAACCATAGATGAAGCCAGGTCGTTTATGGACATCGCCCAATCCCTCATGGACGAGGATAGTAGGCGGGAGGAGGAAAGACTGGAACATCCCGACACCGAGTGGAGACTTGCGAAGCAGAGAAGACAGAGGCGCTCTGCTCCGCCGTTCCGTGATTCAGGTGCAGCAAATAGGCGCCCTGAGTGGCGAGAAACCCCAACGAAACCAGATGACCGACGGCCCCGACGACAGGAACCAAAGAGGTGCTTTGAGTGTGGAAGCAGCAAGCACCTCGCGGCGAGATGCGAACGCACGAAATGCTTCGAATGCGGATCAGGAGGACACCTCGCTCGCACCTGCCCATATATGAAGAAAAAGCAAGTCGATCGCGGGGAACCAATGGAGGTGAACGCCCAAGGAATCCGACGCTCCTTTTCTGACGCAGTGAGAAGAAAAGGCGCTACGTCCAGCGAATCAGACAGCGAGAGCAGTAACTCCAGCCAGCCACCGTGGGTTAGGCGAGCACATGAGCGACACGCTGAGAGGATGGAGCCCATCCACCGTCAATGAGGACGGTGGCTGGGGAGCGGCAACCTTCTGTGCGTCAATAATATCCAAACACTTGCGAGAGGAGGTAGGTTGCCGATAATTCGTGACGGTGGTTACCGCTGGCTTATTGACACAGGGAGCTCGTGTACCATCGTAACGAAGAAAGTGCAACCGCTTGAGTGCGACACCTTTAGACGATGTGGGTGCAGTTTGAGTACACTCGGTGGACAATGCCCAGTGGAAGGTGAAGTTGTGTGGAGCCTCCGTAGGTGGGAAAAACCCCATGTGGACTTAGTGGTACACGTAGTAGATCACCTGTCGGAAACGTATGACGGGATAATAGGAGCCGACCTTATGGCGCGTGTCGGAGGGTGTGTGAGACATGACGGTGGAAGATGGGTGGTAAACCTCGGACAACGAGAATATGTAGCACACCACAGCGATGAAATAGATAACCTACAACTTGGAGCAGTAGTGCAGCAACAAAATCGATGGGAAGAGCTCAGACGACGCTTTAAGGACGTGTTCTGGAATGACGGAGAACCGATCAGCACCACAGGAAAACTGGTACATGAGATTCCCCTCAAGGTGGAGAAGGTCGTAGCTGTGAAGCAAAGGAGGTATCCACATCAGATGAAAGGTATCATTCGAGCAGAGCTAGATTCCATGCTAGCACAAGGTGTCATCGTACGGAGCAAATCGCCTTATAACAGTCCACTCTGGGCTGTCCCCAAAGCCGGCGAGAAAGACAAATTCCGAGTAGTGGTGGACTTTCGGAAACTAAACGAAATCACAGAGGACGAGAAGTACCCGCTCCCCCGCATCGATGATATCTTGGACCGTCTACAAGGAGCCACCATATTCAGCACGCTGGATCTCAAAAGCGGCTACCACCAGATACGACTCCACCCACGAGATGCGGAAAAGACGGCATTCTCTTTCGATAGGGACCATTTTCACTTCATGAGGCTACCCTTCGGGCTGAAGAATGCCCCCACGTCATTTCAAAGACTCATGGACGAGTTCCTGCGAGGACTAAGTGAAACCTTCGTGCAGGTATATATGGACGACCTTCTGGTTTTTAGTGCGTCCCCCGCCGAACACGAGAGACATCTGTCAGCTGTATTCCAGAGACTTCGAGAATTCGGCCTAAAATTGTCACCCACCAAGTTAAAACTAGGACAAGAATCACTCAAATTTTTGGGGCATCTAATCTCAGCCGATGGTGTACGCCCAGACCCAGAAAAAATCCAGGCTATCAAAAACATGGCAGTTCCTAGAGACATCAAGGGTGTAAGAAGAACACTAGGGGTTCTGAACTACTACCGGAGATTCGTACCCTCCATGGCCCACAAGGTGTCAGGACTGAACGCTTTGCTCAAGAAAGGATGCACGTTTCATGTCACAGACTCCATGGTGTCAGATATCCAAGAGTGCGTGCAGCTCCTACAGGCAGCCCCACTTCTCGCGTTCCCGGACTTTAACCTGCCGTTTGTAATTACCACTGATGCCAGCGAACTCGCACTAGGAGCCGTTTTATCCCAACAACGCGATGGCGGAGACCGACCAGTAGCTTTTGCCAGCAGGAAACTCACCCCCGCGGAGACTCGCTATAGCGCGCTGGAACGCGAGCTGCTAGCAGTGGTGTGGGCAACTAACCATTTTCGGCCGTACGTCTTCGGTACAAAATTCGTGGTCCGGTCCGACCATAAACCGCTGCAGTGGATATCATCACTTAAGGAAACATCCTCAAGAGTCGCCAGATGGAAGCAGTATCTAGCACAGTACTCCTTCAAAGTCGTGCACACCCCAGGATCGGAAAATGTTGTAGCAGACTGGCTCTCAAGGAACCTTCCAGTGCATGCTATCTCTCCGAGGGAAGACGAACCATCAACGTCGCTAGCGGATTTCTTCCATAACTGGACCCCAGCAGAAGACGCAGCATCGAACGCAGAGACCAACACACCGGAAGTGACAGGCGAGTCCGTGGGAAACAGATCGCCAGACATAGAGGAGGTGGACGACATCGTCGTACGACACCGGCGTCATATCATCTGGAAGACGACCACAACAGGGTCACCACAGATACTATACGGCAGGCAAAAGAAAGGCGTACTCGAAGCTACAGTGAGAACCCAGCCGTCAGTGGACGATGAAACTGTTATTCGCGTCCTCAACGACGCTTCAACCCCAGGAAACACCACATACCTGTATGTAGGAAACGCAGTCCTCTGGAATCGCATTGCTGCTTTATGGAGAAACGAGAGGATCGGCCTAGATCGTACCTTTGTGCGGTGCACTCGCCTCGGCGAACGGGTAGACAACCCCCAGAGGCAGGAAGAACTCACCCTTGCATATCATCAGGGGAAAACAAACCATCGGGGAGAAACGGAAACTCTTGCTGCGCTACGAAGGCTCTACGTCTGGACTGGCATGCGGCGTTCAGTCCAGCGAGTTCTTGGGGCGTGCCACACGTGCCAGAAAGTTAAGTATCTCCGAAGACCCCCACACGCCGAACAGGAGCTTACACCAACCCCAGAAGACCCCCTCGCAGTCGTCCAAGCAGATACATTCACGTGGAAAGGGAGGTCATGGGTGACGCTTATCGACGTCTTCAGCAAGGTAGCGATGGCTATAGAAACGAATCACAAATCTGCGGAGGCGGTCAAGACGGCATTGTTTCACTGGGCCCAAGTATACGGAGTTCCTGCGACCCTCATTACAGACGGCGGGCGAGAGTTCACCAACAGGATAGTCCAAGACCTTCTGAAGTCATGGAATACCGAGCTGCATACGACAACCCCAGGACGGCCCCAAGGGCGCGGCGTGATAGAACGTCTGCACGGAACCCTCTCCGAACACTTGCGCCTCCTGGATGCAGACCCCCTTTGCCCCGAAAGCGAAGCCATGGCACGTGCAGTCATAGCTTATAACCACTCTGTCCATGCAACTACATGTCTCACACCGCTGGAAGTACTATTTGGGGTAAGATGCTTCCGTAAAATGGGCCTGCCCACCAGCGTCGAGGACTCCCCAGAGATTAACGCAATTCGAGACCATCATAATGCACAAAAGCGGCGCCGTGCAGATACCAAGAAACGCCTCGAAGACGAAAAGAGAAAACGGTGTGCAAAAACTAAGGACAATCTTTCCGACCCTGCGGTCCCACCGCGCATAGGTGATGTACTGTATCGTAGGATCCCATCTAACAGAAAGAAACAGGCAGAACTTTATGACGGGCCCTACCGTGTGATAGTCATCCGGGAGCATAACATCGTTACCATTGAAGACATCAGAGACCCCAGGCGACGTAGAACTTGCCACGTTGAACAGCTTAAAAGGACGATGGAGGACGTCGTCATTGGCACGGGAGCAGAAGCTGCTTAATAAGTGCAAATGTACTACAAGGCGTTAGGAACATTTTAAGGAAACAAGTAATGCTGTGTAATTTACTTTTCATCTGTGGCTGTATTTTGTGTATATGTGTTATAGGTAATTAAGGTACGTCCCTTTACTTTTATTCTGATAAACCAGGTCAATGTAATAATTTTCTTTCTATGTATATTCTTCTTAGCTTATTTTGATCTTTCGTTTTCTTATTACACATGGTCTATGTTATAATTTTTCTTTCTATATATTCTTCTTAGTTTTTTTTTATGTTATTTTATTACATATGAGTTCCTGGATGCTCCAGGAACTGGAGGGGGGCTGTTATGGAGATAAGCAGCCCAGCCTAGGTAGGATTAAGACACCTATATATAAGCTGCCTTATCGTAATAAAGCTCAGTTGTTATCTTGCATTCATGAGTGTTGTTTGTCTCCCAGTGCCCGTGCGTGTTTTTTAAAAACTCTTTCTAGGCTCGACGGAGCTTAACTTATATATATATATATATATATATATATATATATATATATATATATATATATATATATATTGGGGCGAGATTAGCTCAGTGGTAGAGCACTGGACTGGATATATATATAATTATAATTTACTACTGTATTACTCAATTTGTTGTAAACACAAAATTAACCTCCTTGAGTTATCCTAGAGTGTTGCAGTAGTAAATTAATTCCTGTTCCCCTAGCTTCTACAAGCACTGTAATCCAAGGACGTGCTTCTCAGCCTATTGAGCTATTTAAATGCATTCCACTGCTTTTCAAACCTGTACATCGGGATATCTTCTAAACCCTACTACTGTTTTTTTCTTCTCCCTTTCAGCATTCATCTTTCGTATCTTTTACCGCAGGCCAAAGATTTTTTTCCTTTTCTTTCATGGAATATTTTGGCACAATAAGGACTTCTAAAGAGTGTAGTATGTAAAACAATATTTCATTTAAAAAAGAGGGCAGATCTGTTTCTGGCAAATTAAAAGCTATATTCAAATTTTGAGGAGATTCCAAAAATTAAAAAAAAGGTATTTAAATTCTGTTAAAATTTACAAAATCTGACCATTTTTCATAGACAATTTAACCTATTCAAACAAAATTTGTAGGGGTGATAGAGGGTCTAAAGTTAAACATTTTCTTCCAATCGGAGTGTTTCTACGCGTTTTGGAATCAACGTTATATACAAAAAAGTTTAAATTTTATTTTGAGAACCATTTCTTACGAGTAACTTCTGAGGTAATGCAAATATTATTTAAGAAAAGCCACTACCCCTAGTGAGAATCGAACTTACGACCCTTAGCACGGACTGTTAAGTGCTCACGCCTAAACGCTCACGGCCCCCGGGCTTTGGAAAAATATTAAAAAGTTTCTACGCCAAACTTAGATAATCTCATTGTATAATGCTGAATTGTTTCACCAATATATAAAAAAACGCTAGAGTCAGCCATTTTTCATCTCATACTTCATTATTGTTTTTTCTTAGCTTGTTACATTTTCTGGAATTTGATTTTTTTTTTTTTTTTGTTTTTTTTTTTTTGTTACCTACTTAAGATATTTTCTGATTGTGCTTATAGGGATGCTCGCGATATTGGTTTCACTGCAGTAGTGGACATGCGAGGTGCCGGATCGACTTGGACCACGGTGAAACCAATACTCAAGGTTCTCCACGACCACTTTGCATCTTTCATCCATGTCGTCTACATCATCAAACCTGACAACTTCTGGCAGAAGCAGAGGACCTCTCTCGGATCCCACAAGTACAAATTTGAGGTGAGTTGATCTTCATTGTGTACAATTTGCTCTGAATGAGACGCTGTGTCGATAATTGGATTTGAATTTGACAGTGCATTACGAACTTTTTCAGTTTGGTAGTGTATGAGGAAGCACTGTTTCGTCAATTAAGTAAGGAATGTGATAGTAGTGTTATGTCATTTTGATAAGGTACCTATAAGGCTTATGTCGTCAGTTAGTTACGAATCATGCAAGATGTGCCTAGTCAGTTTGTTAAGGGTTAATACTACCTTGTAACTTTTTTTTAACATTTTTTTTGGGGCTAAAATTCTTCTTTAACTAATGAAAAATTATTTCCAAGAGTGTTTATGTGATGAAAAATATTTTAAATGTGCAAAAAAATACGATTTTCCGAGTGAAGCCCCAAGGCAGTTTTGATGATAATTTTTTGAGCGAGCTTCGACTGGTCCCTTTTTAATTCTTAAGTTTTTTTTTTTTTTTTTTTTTTTTTTTTTTTTTTTTTTTTTTTTTTTTTTTTTAGTCCTCCTTCAATACATTTAAAAATTAAAAACCAATTCCTATTAAAAATTAAATAGGAAAAAAATGGACATTTCTCTTGACCTTTAAAGTCGTAATGATATTTTCTAGTAAAGTACGTAGGATTTTTTCGATTCATTAAATTAGAACCGATTTTCGACGGACTTTTTAATAGAATATAAATAATTGTTCACCAGTTTCGAAAAAAATTGATATTCCTTAGGTTGGTCAGTTTGGTACACTAAGGAGTTTGATCAGCAAAAAATCAATATTCCTCTTAGCCATATTCCATCAATATCGAAGATTTATGAATGATTTAAATCGGGTTGTGGGTAAACGTTATAATTTATAGAGCTCTCTATAACCCCACATACTTCATTATGCAAACGTTGCAAAAGACACCCTCCTGGAATGCACTAAATTTTAACTAGAAATAAAATAAAGTTCCCAATAGAAGGGGCAAATCCACAAATCAGCTGATTCAATCCAAGGCCACAATCTCCTTCCCTCAATGAATAATGTATTTAATCCTACTTACATCCTAAATAGGATTTCCACTTCGGGGGAAGGGGGGGTGAGATTTATCTACCCCCTCTTTACTCCCTTTTTATAGGCTCTATTCTTATAAATTTTTACTTTTAGTAAATTTAGGATATATATATATATATATATATATATATATATATAAAACGTCCGACGTAATGTACACTTTAGGATGCCTTGCTCATTACGATAGCAGGCTTCATACTACTTTATGTAAAGATATGAAGATAGCCATTAAGGAGAGAAGTCAATGAATGGTTGGGATTCGCCTTAGAAAAAACCGTCAGATCTTCAGAAAAATGTATACTGCGAACGTTTGGCAGCCTTCTTCAGCTATAAAATAAATATACACATAATTGCAAACGAGAATAATCAAAACAGGCCAAAAGTAAAAGAAAATGCAACGATACATATTAGCACCAGGCAATAAAACACATCAACACATTTTACCTTTAAAAACTAATTTATAATAATCCTTTTTTGAAAGTATGTATCTTTATTTTTTTAGCTGAAGAAGGCTGCCAAAGAGCTTGCCGAAACGTTTGCAATATAGCTTTTTCTGAAACATATTTCTCTTAGGAATCCCAACTATTCCTTATCTTCTTAGTGTATGTAATGGCATAGCTTCAGTTAGACGATATAGCGTTATATTAATCTGACGATGGCAATGTTATTGCTCTGAGTAAGAAGGATTTAAGATTATTGAATAATACAGAGGAAGGTTTATGCAACCATAATTAATTTACGAATAATTATTTTCTGGGAAAATTAAGAAAGAGGGATTTGAAACTAGATACTCTCTGTTTAAGTAGCACGGATGAGTTCCCAGTTACACTTGGCCGGTATCAAATCCCAGGCGAGTTGATTTTTCTAAAAAAATGAATATTTGTAAATTAAGCCATTGACGTGGCTATGTAAATTTAAATTCTATTAGGGGTACCAAATCAGAGCCTCAAATGGCAACGCCTGGCATTTGATAATTATAACAATGTTAAAATATAAATTGTATATATATATATATATATATATATATATATATATATACAATTTATATTTTAACATTGTTATAATTATCTCAGAATTTTAGGACGGGTTATCTATAGGTTACCACCCTTTTCTAGCCAGGATAGGGCTGATGCCTTCTGTAACCGCAAACATTTTCTGTGATTACATTTGTAATTACATAAAAAGTTGTGATTAAAGACGTAATCACAGAAATTTGTTGTGATTACGACTGTAATTATAATGAAAGTTGTGATTACAAATGTAATCGTAATAGTATTTCTATAATTACAATTGTAATCGTAATCACATTTTCAGGGTGTGATCGTAATCGTAATTATGATTGAACCCAACAATGATATGAAGTCAAATAGCGTAAAAGGCAACATTCCCCAACGTAAAACTAGACCATCCGGTTTCAAACCTCAGCCTGGCGAGTCACGTTATCTTAAAAAAAAAATTAAAAAGATCTTAATACAAACGTATGTATATAAGGGTATCTCTTACAACATATATAATAACGCAATACGAGAATTAAAAACTTTCAAAATTCACACTTTCAATTAGTGGCTTAGTAAAATGAGGTAATTTTCTATTGACCGATTACTTAATTGAAAGAGAAAGTGATGTTTTTATTTTATCGTCTGCAATTCATGATATATATATATCTGTTTACATGATAAAATATTCATTGATTTTTCTAGGATTTTATTTGGTCTATTGAACAATAATTGTTGTTCTCAGACTGGTGAACAACTACCAGACACCATAGCCGTCTGGCTGGCTTCCAGCTTATCGCTCCCCCAACTTCACTCTCTGACTTCATCAAGTGCACGTACTTGCAATAACAACTCTAGACTTTTTTTCATAATTTTTTTGCAGGGGAAAGCGTCTAGCAGCTGTCAGAGGCAAGAACACTCTTATCTCAGTTTTCTGGCCGTGTCCCTTTTGTCCTCATATATTAAATTTTATACTCTTTATTTAATATTCATTGTCATCATTTAATTCCGAACATAAATAATTTTTCTTGCACAAAAATTTAACTTTTTCTTTATATGGGCAAATTCAACCACTTAGGGTCACTGTTGGCCAATTACTTATTGATGATTTTGAGATTTGAAAATTTTTGAGGTGAGGATTTTAATGTAATTTATTTGATCTGGTATGATGAGTTGTAAATAGAAATATTATTATTTAATTTAATTTCACTTTAATCAGCGGAATCCGCCAGTCTTCCAACTTTTCTAAGACCTTATAAATAATAAGCCTCTAACACATATGAATTTCCCAAAGTTTTCCCTTGTTTTTTTTTTCTGTGTAATGGTAAGAGCTGTAGGAAAAGTGTAAAAGCATGCTAAACGAATTTAAACGGACTAAAGATTTCAGTTCTGCTTTCCTCAACTGTCGGCCCATTCGTGCTGACCCAATTTTTCTCACCATTAGTTTCCACTTTTTGATGAATTTTTAATTTCCCCACAATATTCCTATCCTGTCACTTTAAATCTCTTGTATTATTACACGGAAGGACCATACTAGCTTAATGCTCCTTTTTTCTTACAGGGAAATATCAATGTACATAATGCACACACACACATAATTATATATATATATATATATATATATATATACAGTAGACTCTCCCTTATCCGGCGGGATGAGTGCTTGAGGGTTCTTAGAAAACCTTCCCTTCCTAGCTAGCCAAACATTTGTTTCGCGGTATTTCATTAAATAGTAATCAAAGAAGGCATATAGGTTTCCTTTTAGAGGCAGGAACTTGCGTCTCTACTTAGAAAATAAATGTTTCTAGAAAGACATCTGTGCCTGGAAGGCCTGATTTTAGCCACTCTCATTCGAACATTCGTCGCGAACTTTTACATGCATATGCAATTGGAAATAACTCACCAGCAAGGATTTACATATTTTGAATTTATTTTATACTTCGGTACCTAAATTTGACTTAAATATGCCATAGGTTTGTATGCGTACATTTTTTGTGAGCACAACCACTATTTTTACATACCTCCGGGAAGTGCAAAAATCGGTTTTAGCCCGCCTAGGGACATTAGTTCGGGAAAAGAGATACCTTCATCCCAACCGTTCAACATTTATTTTTAACTCTACTCTACTTAACTGATGGATCAAGATCATGCCACGTTCCAAACTTTTTTAATCTGCTACTAATTTAATTACGCCTGGAAAGCTCATTTTTAAGAACAGGAAACGCTTCTTGTTATCCCTTCAATAAATCAACCAGTTATTAACTGTTTGACTTCCCTTGTTTGACAGTTCTACCGAAGTCCGACCCTTCAGTTTGGAACTCCTTGATCAATTTCAGTTTTAAGTCCCCTGATCCCCGACAAATTGGCCCAAGTAACTAGTACAAAGTAATTGATTAATAGTCCTAATTAAAGTAAGCCCCTTAAAGGCCTGAACTCCTCTTGACAAAGATCTTCTGGTCGACCTGGTCACCATAAGACCAGGGACTTATAATCTACTGGGATGCTCCCAACCATAATCCAGTGTTGGGCATTATTCGAATGATTATTCAAATAAATTTTTAGTGAATGATGAATAATTCACTGAATTATCTTATTCACACAGTAAATCATGAATTATTCACAGAATTATTCGTTATTCATTATTCATCATTCGATATTATTTATTTCTAGTTGGTCTACTGATTAATCCTACTCAAACACACACACACACACACACACACACACACACATATATATATATATATATATATATACATATTTCCGGCTGCCAACATCATAATAAATCTATCATTATTCACTAAAATATGTTTATTCTGATTGATCATTCGAATAATTTGTGAATAAAACATAAACTTCATTCACAGAATAACGAATAATGAATAAAAGTAATTATTCTTCATCCATGAATAAAATAATAGATTTATTCATTAATCGTTATTCATCATTCTGAATAATTTTTGCCCAACACTGCCACAATCAAATATCGATACGTTTCAACCTGTGTTTAAGAAGCAAACATCATGGGTGGCTCCTCCATCAAGAATCCAATAACGTATTTGCGATTTCCCTTGTCCATATATATAGATATAAGGCTTGGAGAATGCTACATACCAAGTTTTGTGGCGAAAAAACAATACTACTAAAAACTATAAAGTTGCCAATTACACAAGCGAAGCGACCTAAGTTTTGAGTGCTCAATCACGGAAGCAGGGGGGGGGGGAGCCGTATTACGGTTAAGGGATCGTTTTCATCTACTTCAAATAAAAATAATCATAGAAAAAAAAACTCGGTCGAGCCTTGAAGGCTTGACCTTGGAGCCCTTGGAAGGTAGAGCAAGTGTTTTTAATTCGTTTAGAGCCTTCTGCTAAAATATGCTTTAGCTCCACCCGACAAACCTATGTAATGTGTTTTTGGCCAGCGGACTCATTTTTGTAACTTTTTTTTTTTTAGTTTTTTAGTGATCACTAAGGCATATTTATGCTGAAAGTCTAATCTTTGTGGACCACTTTACAAAATGTGTTATACAAAGAAAAATAAATGGTATGTATGGTATTCAAAACGACGTACCAACTATACGGATTCTACAGAAACAATTGTCAAACGATAATATCTTACCATCTAGTTTGGGATATTTGTATAACAGTTTAAAAATAATAAGTTAAAAATGAAGAATATCAGTTATCTGAGAAATAACTTATTTTCGATTTTAAAAACGCCCTATTGTTTATTTTGACGAGATATATGTATATAAACATTTCTAATGGGAAAAAGCAAGATCTTTAAATTCTATTTTTTTTTTTTTAATTTATCCAAAAGAAAAATGGATGAAATGCTGTGATCGTGTAGAAAATATTGAAAAGGAACATAACGTTAACGGTTATATTACAAATAGTTAGGCTGATTCTTAATTTAAGTAAGGATTGCAGTTCTGATGATCAGGGTCTCCACTGGGGGGGGGGGGAGATTTGGTCAGGGGCCTGTGGTCCAGGGGTGCCCGGGGTCATTTTTTCTCGCATTATAATTTGATATGACAAAGTTATATGCCTACCATTTTCCACTCCAATGTTTTATTACAAATGTATTTAATTTTACTTTCAGAGTAAAAGCAGTTTTAAATAATTGTATTAAATATTTTGGTAGTGGTAATGGAGTGAGGGGAGGTAAGGGGCCCGTGAAGTTATTTATACAGGGCCCCGTAATTCCTCCTGGAGGCCCAGCTGATAAAAATCACTGACTCAGTATGAACTATTAACAATAGAGGATCTACCTCATTCAATCTATGATATTTACATGTGACTTCATATTCCTTCTATTAGTAGATTAAAAAAAAAAATGAATATGCACAAATTGAAAACTATTCATTCACATACTAAAATATAAATGAAGTAATAAGAGAGGGTAGGTTATAACAGAAGGGATTTTTCGCGCGATTTTTACTGATTGGGAATATAGGCCACGCCCTATTCCTAACATGGTTGAACTGGCTGTAATCGGTACAGCCGTAATAAACGTAACTTGCTGCACTTAAGGGCAAATACTACCTTGAAATTGTTCTTGTTCATTTTTTTTTTTACTGGTATATATTCATTCTTAATTATTCAAAAATGATACCCAAAAGTTTTAATAGAGAGATTTTTTTAAATGGTTCAAAACGTCCTTATGTGGATTTGTAGGTACATATTTTGGGACTACTAAACTAAAATATGTATGTATGTTTTATAAATTAAGTAATCTTATTTAATTTATTTTTAAAGGTCTTATGGCACATTTTGTTGTTGTTGTTTTTTTGTTGAAATCAAAATTTCGGGGGGGGGGGGGAGGCTGCAGCCACTCAGCCCCCCATATATACGCCCATGGTCCACAGGTTCCCCCATGGCTACCAAACATATTTTTTATTTACGCCCATGTCACATGATAAAAGACCCACGAAAACCAGGGTAAAAAAAAAAATGCTCAGAAAAGGGATTGGGAGAGAAAATGGGCAGGGGGGAACAACTTGAATTTTTTATCAGACAGAAGAAACAGCAGAAAAAAAATCATGCGCAGAACATACAAAGAAATAAAGCAAAAAAAAGTAGTGTACAGAAATAAAGCATGTTCAGTAGCAGACCTAGGAGGAATAGCACTGACAGCCTATAATATCCTGGAAAATTCAATTTACTTAACTAGATTTCGCCATGCTCTTTCAATATAATTATTTATTCCTGATCTAGAACCAGTCAGGAGGTTTGCGCCTGCGTAAACCGATAGTTTTCACCGCCATTTTGTTTTCGAAGAATTAAGAAAAAGTTTTTCGTATAATTTAGAACCCCTTATAAAACATAAGTCAAAGAATTCGAAATTATTAAACACGTACATATAGATTGGAGCAAATAACCTTTATTTTGGATTCAAAAGGATTTATTACGCCTTATTCAACCTCAACAAATATGTTATAGTGGACTACTTGTTCAAGTCAAAACAAGACCAACTGTTAAATCTCATGGATTTAAAAATATCTCATTAATATACATATTCTAGGTAATGTTCACATTTTTAAGTAACTATTATCATAATAAGTGATCAAGTTTTATCTATATTGTCTAATATTTACCAAATTCAACAGGAGACAGATTCAACGCGCGTCTTCACTAAGAACATACGATTATAAGTCAGTGTTGCCAAAGCATTTTGTAAATAAAAAATCAAATGATCTCTGATTCAAAAATGTTTATGACTTTTTTTAATTATAAAACCTAGACTGCCTCATAATAATTAACTTAAATTCTTTCGAAAGTATTTCAAATAAATCGAATAGATAAATTCTTTAATGCAGCGAATAAGTAGATTTATATTGATTAGTCAATTTCAAATGGAAATATAATGACAAATAGAGTTGATATTTTCATGAAAAATATCAAATTATAAAATACAAATTGGCATATTCCTTATAAAATCAACGATCTAATCTATTGATTTATTTGATAAATCATGTATGGTGTCGAATATTTGTTTTCCGAAAAAATTAATATTTAAAGTAATATAATATGGACTCAATCGCATGAAGCATGAAATTTGTTAATTTTTGTATACACTTTATTTTATTAATCCAAAATATTTTGTACTTCACAGGAATTTTTCAAATCTTTTGGTAGAATGAAAAATTATTAAATTTGTACAAATGGCAACACTGATAAAAGTTCTTTTTCTTTTGCTTCTTCAGAATGTAGATCTTTGCAGGTATATGGGTCATTATTATACATAAATATTATGTAAATCCTCTCCTTCTTCATTTTTCTAAATTAAAACTTCATATTAGTACCACTTACTCTCCAGTATATCCTTCAATTTTCTGCTTTTATATGGCCCTGATTTGTGAACCCAGGTTTTCTTAAGTACATATGAAAGTGGGAGATTATCAAACCAAATCATGAACCTTTGTTCATGCTAATAATCTCCTACATTCATATATATTAAAAAAACATATAGATTCAGATAATAGGCCATATAGCATGGGAGTAAAATATGACACAAGTGTATGAAGCGTGAAATATGTTAGTTTTTTTCAAATAACTCAATAGCTATGGCGAGTTTGGCTCCAATTTAATCTCATATATACTAGAAAATTAGATTCATTTGAATTTGGAATATTCACATGGTGCTGTAATATTTCTGAAGCATTTTCTTTAGTTTCGTAATATAAGTATGCCCTCCATTATGTAAAAATGTTTTGATAATTCGTCATTCATTTGCTTTCAGGTTAATATGATCAGCACCGAAGGCTTGTCAAAGGTTGTAGATCCATCACAGTTAACATCTGATCTAGAAGGTACACTCCACTATGATCATTCCCAATGGTTCGACATGAGATTGGTATGTTAAATCGATAAACATTTGCAAATATTTAGTCAAAATTAGGTAGTTTAATTTTATAAAATAATTAAGGTTGGCAATTACGCATGTGTAAGTTTAAGCTTAGCAGGTTATTACTAATATCTAGCCAGCATAAGGGTGAGATCATTCTTTCCTTTTTTTAAAGAAAATCAACCGGCCCTATAGGGATCGATCTTACAGCTCTTGGCTTGGAGTGTTCACACCATAACAATCACAGCCATCCACCAATTACACTGATCTACAAAATTTAACTTTTTGTCTGGGGTTTTTATTTTAATATGTCATTATCCCTAATTTGAGTGTGCTGAATCAATTTAATTTAATTTTAATTTTTAACGTCCATTTGTTATTAACTACGAATTTTCGGACGGGTTATCTATAGGTTACCACCCTTGTGCTGAATCAGAATATGGACTTAGTTTTTCTCCATCAATTACCAATTTTTCACAATACAAGTAATAGTGAAGTAAAATATGCATTTTTATACTAGCCTCTATTGAATTTATGTAATATTATTAAATACAAGTTAATAAATTCATTACTGTCAACACTACACTCTTGCCAATGGCCATAGCCACTTTGAATACACCTGTTCCCGAAGATCACCGAAGTTAAGCAACGTCGGGCGTGGCCAGTACCTGAAAGGTTGACCGACCATGTGCTGCTGGCATTATAAAAGGGTGGCAACCTGTAGATAGCCCGGCGCTGATGGCCAAGTTGTAGATACGCCCTAAAAAAGAAAAACTACAATCTTCAAAATTAACTCATGTTTCACATCATTACTTAAATTTGAACATTTGACCAGTTGTTTACATACTGCCAAGAAATGAACGTTCCTACTATGGAAAGAATTTAGTACATCTCTTTTCAGCGACCAGCATTAATCAGCTATCATATTTATATTCCACATTCCCTGTTAGTGTCTTTCCTTTTCCTTTATGTCCTGGTGAAGTCTTTGACCCGGCTCCTCTCCGACACAGACGAGATGTTCTGAAAAAAAAAAAGTCCAAATGAGAGTGCAGGAAATGTACATTCACACTCATATTGCAGCCCAGCTTTTGAAAGCATATTTCTACAATATTTCTGTAATTTCCCGGAAAGTTTTTGATAACACTATTTAAACCAATTCCTGTTTTGCCATTATCTGTCATCGTTTGTTCCAATCTGGTGTCAGAAATCAACTTTGTAATTTCTAACTCAAAAAATACTCCTCCTTTAAGTTTAGCATCAGATATTCCAGAGGAAATCTTGCAGATATATTGGTAGTAGTTGCCATCCATATTCAAAGCGTTCACATATTGCTTCATTAAGCCTAATTTTATGTGCAAAGTTGGTAAAAAAACTATTTTGGGGTCCACAAGACACTCATGAATTACATTTTTTATTACTGGCATGAGACTGTCTCTCTGTTTCCAATTTTTTCTGGCCTGGTGATCGGATCAGGCACCACTATCCCATTCACAAATAAAACATGGCATTTTAGTGTTGCCTGATTGCTGGCCTAGTAGCATGCCAATGACATTTAAATCTCCATTAACCTGCCAATTATGTTCATATTTTACTTTTTCTAGAAGTAATTTTAAGTTATGGTATGTTTCCTAGAGCTACATTTGCAGGGATCGGACTTAAAATAAGGCATTATTGTTGTCTGTTACACTGTTACATTGTTAAATTATTGTGAAGAACATTAATTACAACAGTGATATCAGTATTAATGCAGTATTGGAATCAGTAGTAGACCTATTTTGGAGGAAACTCCAGAATTAGGCATATTAGTGTTATTATATGAAAAAAAAAAAAAAAAAAATGAAATTCATGAAGGAGTATATATTTTGTAGTAGGACATCTAAAGTGTTTTCTGTAAATTATTTATTATTTTCTTAACTATTTAATCTCCATAAGTGCTTGTATCTTCATTGTTTGCCATATTGTCAAGATTAAGATACCTCTACAGAATCGACCCCTCCATCATTTTCTGTTACATGTGTCTATCAAATGGATAGAATTACTAATGGTTCTGTTTTTTATGTAATCAGTTTTTGTTATGTTTTATATATATATATATATATATATATATATATATTACATATGTAACACAATTAATATTCTTTATTCTGCATAGTATTATATCTGCTATCAATCGTGTACGTTGTTCATCAGTATTAAGCAGCAAATACTATTAACAATTCTGGCACTTAAACTTGATGGCTAAGAAAGTTAAATTGAAACATTGGCAGTCTGTCTCTAGGGCTGTGAATAGGCCACGACCTGACTCATGTCCATATTATAACAAAGAAAACTCAGCCTTTGTGCCCCTCTCACTATCTTTCACATATTAGAGAGTTGCTCAACATTCGAAAGATATTTCGGACTTCCTGATACACAACAACCTGCATCAGCACTCTTGCAGACAAAATAAACAAATTGATGGAAATATTAAACCTTACCAACTTGGTTCGATTTCACTGAGCGTCAAGGTTCTACAATCTAGCTGACCAACTTGTACAACAAAATAAAATAATTAAGATTAAAAAAAAGAAGGAATTTATGAATAATATAGTGGAGAAGCCAGAATAGTTCCACAGCCGTATAATTAAAGATCAACCACTTGAAAGACCTTGATTGCTCAGAAATAAAAACCGTATCTATCTATCGAGGGTTACATTACTATTTAGGACTGGATTTATTTTTCAAAAAAATGAATAAGGGTCAATGCTGAAATATTATTAGTAATGTGAGAACACGCAACTTCTAAAAAGATTCATTCACAAACTATTTAAGTAATATTTGAAAGAATGCTTAAGCTAAAACATAAGCTATACAAGAAATAAGCTCTTTTTATTTTGAGGTTGGCTCTGTAGTTTCTGCTTCACATGGAGCTCTACTGGTTTTATATAATTTTCTTTATTTTATTTATTTTTTTTTTTTTTAATAAAATGTTTTACATAGTTATAACAGTCTATTTTATTAGGTTCCACAACTTCTAAAGTTGTCAGCACTTATAGTAATTAGAAACGACAATTTTTCTGTACTGTGGTTGCTACGGAGCGGATGTAGACTATAGTGGTCAGGAAGGGGATAGAAGACACAGCCTAGCCTAAAGTGTCTAGCCGGTTTACTCTAGTAAACCGGCAGAAGTCAAGGAATTGAAAAAGTGCATTATTACTGGCAGTGTTGTAAAATACCCGGGTATTTATTCTTAAGGGTAAATACCCAGGGTATATACCCAGGGTAAATACCCAATTTCATAAATACCCGGGTATTTAAGGTATACAATTAAACCTCGACTTAGTAATCGAATATTGTAAAATGTCATGGATCTTCCCAGTTTAGAGCTATTGCAACACTGAGAAACTATTAAAACAATAATAAATTATAAAATTTGTGAGAGGTTAATAAGTAATAAATTATTAACTGAAAATTTGTCATGGACCTTCCGACTACCAATAAAACCAGTTGTTTGCCTAAATTTGATACTACTGTACTGCATTCACAAAAATGTAGCCTCAGCTAAAACTTTGGACTAGGATTATCTCAATTTCTCAAAACAGAAATTAAGTTACCTACTCATTGATCAAAACACATGTACCTTTCAAGCCTGTCCACCATAACATGGGACTTATTTTATTATTTTCTTTGTCATTGTCTTCAAGACCTTCCCAAAGGATCTTTGCCATAATCCCTCTTGGTCCCTATAGCAAGCTATGTTTTTCCGAAGATCAACTGATTTCAATCCCATGCTTCTGCCTAACTCACACACAAAACAAATGGAAGGTTCAACAAGTCTGCAGCAATATGTGTGTTTCCAACACCAAACTGAATGCATTTCTTCTATTTAGTTAGCACAAGTTTTTCCTCCGTTTTTTGAAGAGAAGATTCAGGGTTTCTTGTTGAAGAGTTTTCAGTAATTCTTAAATCTCTTATGAACTGTGTGGATGAAATGGGCATTTAACTGAATAGCAGTGATAAGTTCAACAATTGGATCAAGGATGTTAAATAGTACCCAAGTCGAACTCAAAGCACTCTGTGATCAAGAAGGTGCCTTCTCATTTCTGGTGAGATTTCCGCTTACTGTAATGTTGTTACTACTGTATGAGCATAATTTCAAATAATATTAACAAGGATCACAAACTTAAACTTAACTTAAAATGGTTTTGAACTATTATAATAAACATTAAAAATGTTTTTGGCCCTTTTTTTAAATTTAAATAAGTCCTTACTAATTGAATAGGCTTCATTAAAACTTTTTTTTAAATTAATTAACCTTCTCTAATGTAAAAGTAATCATGAAAAATCATAGAAATGCATTGAGTTGTAAATACCCATAAATACCCGGACCGACTTTTAACTTTCTTTAAAATATTACTGGGTAAATATTAACGTTTCTGTAGTTTTTATGGGGGACGAGGTTAGCTCAGTGGTAGAGCACTCGACTAATGAACTGGAGGACCAGGTTCAAAACCCGAGCGCGCACTAAAGATTTTTTCTTCTAGTGCTGCCGTTCGAGGGTTGGGTATGGGGTCCCAGATCGTCCCTAGGCTCACCCAGCCTTTAATTAATAATGGGTACCTTGGGTGCTAATGACTCTAGCAGTCGAAGCAGCCAAGGGGAAAATCAGGCGGCCGGAGCATAGTGTTGACCACACTATCTCCCTAGCATGCCGTATGGTCAAGAATCAGATAACTCTACAGTATCTGCCCCTCTGGGCCCTTGTGGCCTGTTACGGGACTGATTTTTTTTTTTTTTTTTTTTTTTTTTTTTTTTTTTTTTTTTTTTTTTTTTTTAGTTTTTATGGTCAAATGGGTGAGTTTCAGTCCTTGTTTGTACCAAAAAATATTCAAAGAAGTTGTATCAAGCTCAAAAACTGAAAATACCCACTTTTTGGGTATTTACCTTCCCTGTGGGTAAATACCTGGGTAAAGTGTGGGTATTTACCTACCCACTGGGTATTTACCCACCCCACATCACTGATTACTGGTTCTTCAAGTAATGACAATTTGCTCGGAGTGTTCACATTTTTAATTTGTATGCTGTGGCCGAAGTGTTAAAGAATAATGCTTTTAACTAATGGATCAGAGTGTACATATTTTCTGTTTCATGAAATTTTCTTTATATACCCGTCAACAATGGCATACAATACATCAGCTAGCTCAATACATTTTATTGTTGTTGTTGTTTTCATGAACTTGACAGTTCAATAAATTCTTGTTCCTTTTTTTTAATTGCAGGCGGTAGAGGATTTCCTGTGGCAGGCATCAGATTTATTAGACAGGCTTGATGACTTACAGGAAGACCTAAGCAGATCGGACTTTGGAGAGGACGTGGCATCTGCAAAGCATGGCCTCGACTGCCATGCTGACATTAAAAAGAGAATTCTGAAAGTCCCTGTTGAAGAATTAGAACTTACAGGTCAACGTCTTTTACAGAGGTAAATTAAGAACTGCATACATACTCCAATATTCTTCTTCTTCTGCTTAAGCCGTCTGATCCTCCTTGTAAAGCACAAACCTTTCAGTCCTGTCAGTTCAGTCCTGTCACAGTTCATGCCTTGTGCTTGGAAAGCCTCCTTCGCTCCTAGCTATCAATTTCTTGGAATGACGAGATCAAAATCCGAAATTCTCGTATATCAATAATGGGAGATAAATATGTCCTTTAATATGTCTTTGTTGGAGGTCTTACAGACCTTTCTTTCTTATTTCAGTGAAATATATATTTGTAAACCTCAATACTAGAGGTAAGTACTTTTCTGTTATAAATATAATATGAAAATGAAAATCAATCCTATAGTTTCATTAATGAGATTGTAAAAAGTTATACTACTTTAATCAATAATTTAAAAACAGTCATTCTCTTGTACATCTGTCATAAACTGTCAAATAAGTTTCTATTTTTAATTACCATTGAATCTTGTCCATGTATTGACTCAGGTTCGATATACATAGTTTTCTCTCAGTAACATTATATAATGTCTGCTTAGAGACCAAGTAGTATAAGTTATAAATTATTTAGTACATTTTATTCAATTGTTGTATCGCAAATATCTTAGCGCCTAGTTATAGGGGAATAGCCTGGCAGCTGAGATACAAGCCCGGAGACGGTTATCAGACAATCTTAATCCTCTTCGGGATTGCCCTTATCTCTCCCGATAGGACGGCTGGTTTACCCTCGAGCCTAGAGAGTCCGCCACCTCCCGGTGCAATATTCTAATGAGGGCAGCACTTTACGGGCCCAGGACAGCTAAGGCGCGGATTTGCGAGTTGCCCGCCCTAAGTCAGTGCAGCCTTGACTCCCTTAGCATGAGTACAGCCTTGGCTCCCTTAGGAGGAGTACAGCCTCGACTCCCTTAGGAGAAGTTCAGCCTTACGTCCCTGAGGAACAGCACGTGCTTGAGGCCATTGTGAGCACCTTACCGCATGCTGCATCCATTCTCTGGAGGTACAACTTCTTCGAAGCCCCGCCAAGCTCCGATTTTCAACCTGGCGTCAGCGGCTACAGGGGAGACGCAGCATCAACCAGATAAGAGAGACTATAATCCTTTTTTAATCTCAGCGGCCACTATTCGCCCGATCATCAGCTGTTTTGTACATGCTTATATTTCTATTATTTTCATTCGCACAGAAGTTTAATATTTTTTTTCTTATTTTTCAAATCTAACATACTAACCAGTGTCTGCTCCATAAGGAGATATTTTTTTCTTATAATTTCAAATAAATAATTCAATTTCTTTTTCTATCATTCTATATAGTTTTTCATTTAGCCTCAATAATAGGCACCTATATGTTCAGCTCCATTTTCTCATCAACCTTTTCCATATATATACATTTCACTAGCAATTTGGTGCTGAGCATTAACATATGGTCCTCCGGCCAAGATAATTTGTAACCAGCATACCGCCTATTTTTTAAACAAATTACTATTATCATATATAAACATATATTTCTAATTTTAGTATTTTTCTTCTATATATTATTTCTATTTTTCTTACATTTCTTTTCAGGCGTTTTCCTACCAATTTCTTTTCTATTTATTTTCTTAATCCTCAAATTGTTTCCTGTTTTAATCCATTTCCTTTTATTTTCGATCATTTTATAAATATCCTTTTCAAATATGGCTCCACCAGTTCTTCCCCCACCAAAAAGTGAGGAAATGTTGGCCAATATAAACATTTATAGAAAGAGGATTAAGAGACTCTTTGAGGATATTACTCCCCTCGGAGAGCTTACTGAACAATTAAAAACGGATGGTACTAAAAAGTGTTTGTTTTTGATAAAATTGTCCTTTGCCCAAGCACTCGTATCCGAATTCAATGCCAATTGGGACAAGTTAGAAGCTTGCTTTGTAAAATCCTGTGATCCTAGCGGGTTTCCTACCGACGTCGAGGCCGCACAAAGAACTAGTCTCTTCGATATCATTCACAACGCTGAGGCTTTAAAACTCGAGATCGAGAAAGAAACACTTGCGACTAAGGATACAACAGCTAATACCACTTCCTTTAGTGAAGCCAGAGCTAAATCTTCATTACCTACCATCAAACCTCCAGTATTTTCAGGTCATATTCAATCTTGGGGATTTTTCAGGGATACATTCCTGAGCTTAATGGACTCTGACTCGTCCTTAAAACCTGTTGAAAAATTCCACCATTTATTATCTTGTTTATCAGGAGAGGCCTTAGCGCTAGTTTCTCATTTTAAAATAACCGATGACAACTATCCCTTAGCTTGGGAGGCTTTGAACAATGCTTATGATAATAAGAGAGTCATAGCTAATTTTTATCTCGAAAGAATTCTCAATTTTAGATTTAATAAAAATTCTAGTCCCTTATCAAATTTATTGGGATTTACTACTAACGTTTCAGACAGTATAGCATCGTTCAAGGCTCTAGGTCTTGATAATCCTGATGATATGATATTATCCTTCCTTGCACTCAGAACTTTAGACTCTACTACACGTCAGAAATTCGAGCTAGATCAGCTAGGAAAAGAATTCCCTTCAACTGAAGATTTAATAAAATTTATTCGAAATGGTTACCTTGCGCTTCGGCTGTCTAGTGACGAAAGTTCAAGCTTTCAGCATTCTCATGCTTCTTCAGAAAATCAGAAACGATCCAACCAACGTTTTCCATCAAAATCATCTCGTCGTTACGATCTTGCTATGTTATCTAGCGGAGAAAACTCTGGCTCGTCAAGTCGTTTTTCCAAGACTCCCTTAAACCATTCTAATAGGGCCAGCGTTTCGTTGTCTAAGGCTGTGACTCCAACTAGCCGATCATCTCCTACACGCGCATCTTCACCTCCAGTAGAAGCCGCGGAAAATCCTTCTGCACCATGTCCTTTTTGTCAAGGTCAACACAATCTTCTGTATTGTCACAAATTCGCTCAACTTGATATTATCGAGCGAAAGAACTTTACCTCAAAATGGAAGGGTTGCCACAATTGCCTGAGGTCATCACATTCAACCAAGGTCTGTCGTTCCAAAAACACATGCAGATATTGTAAAGAGCGCCATCATTCTCTTCTGCACGATTTCAATTCTCAAAATAAACCTCCACCAGCTCATCCTTCGACCAATTTAGGGCAAGCCCTACACCTTCAGGACCACTCGAAAAACCTCTGCTATAGTTCCTACGTGTCACCCACTGACCAGGTCCTGCTAGGAACCGCTATTGTACTTGTTGAGGATAGTAATCAAAGTTTGCACTCTTTTCGAGCTTTACTTGACTCAGGAAGCACACGCTCTTTTATCACCATGAAATGTGCTCGACAATTGAAACTTCCAATTCATGAAACCTTTCAGAAAATCCATGGATTAGGCAACAATATATCTATTCCTATCTCGGGGAGAGTTCGATGTACACTTCATTCTCAGCATAACACAGATATATCTCTTGGACTAAACGCCCTCGTCATTCCTCAAATTACTTCATTTCTTCCACTATGTCCAATACCTCAGCATATTGTAGAAGCGTTCAGCTCATTTAAGCTAGCTGATCCAAAGTTTGGCACCCCCAAGGATATTGACTTATTGCTTGGTTCTGATGTGTGGCACTTAATTGTATCTGGCGCACCTAATCCAGTGAGAGCAGGACTACCTTTTCTAACCCCCACTGTTTTTGGTGACGTTGTATCTGGGCCTATATCTTCTGACTTCCCATTTAGCGACACCAGTCTTGTTGCATATTCTCAGTTGGACATACAAAACCAACTTAAGCAGTTTTGGCAGTTAGAATAACCCAGTCAAGCTTCATTAGTTTCCCCTGAAGATGAATACTGTGAGCAACATTTCAGGGACACCTATACTCGTACTTCATCCGGTCGCTTTGTTCTCCAATTCCCATTCAAGGGCGAATCTAATCTTGGAGATAATCGAATTCAAGCCAAAAAACGCCTCTTCCACTTAGAGCGTAAATTTCGCCACAATCCATCATTGTTTAACGAATACTCTGACTTCCTTTGCAAATATGAAGAGTTGGGACACATGAGCAAGACAGCTATATCTTCTTCTTATCTAATTCCTCACCATGCTGTTTACAAGGATACGAAGATTAGGGTTGTATTTGATGGGTCCTGTACCTCAACCACATCAAGTATTAACTATCAGCTACTTTCTGGACCTAAACTCCAGGCAGACGTTGGCGACATTCTGCTTCGCCTTCGATTCCATTCTGTAGTAATCATCACTGATGTTGTCAAAATGTACCGCCAAATCTTAATTCATCCTAAGCAACGGATATATCAACATATTATTTGGCGGGACGACCCAAACAAAGAAATTCAAGAATATGAGCTTAATACGGTTACCTATGGCCTCCGATCAAGCGCGTTCCAAGCTATCAGGACTATCAGAGAACTCGCAACGCTAGAAGCTGATAGATTTCCTCTAGCTTCGAAATGCATACTTCGTGACATGTTTGTCGACGACGTAGTCACAGGTGCCAACTCCGTTGAAGAAGGCAAAGAATTGTGTTTGCAATTAATTAAATGCTTTTCTAGTGGTGGTTTCACGCTCGACGAATGGGCTTCTAACAAACCAGAAATTCTCCCAAAGGATGTTTCTCCCAGCACCAGTATGATTGCAATACAGCCTGATGAATTACCTTCTATCAAGGTTCTTGGTTTAAGATGGGACCCTACCACAGATCACTTCAAATACTCCATCAGTGAGCCATCTAGCATCATGACTAAGAGGTCGGTCTTATCAACCATTGCAAGAATATTTGATCCTTTAGGCTTTCTGGCCCCAGTTGTGCTAACTGCTAAAATCTTCCTACAGCAGTTGTGGTTTTTAAAACTAGATTGGGACACTCCACATCTGCAGCATTTTATAGAAGGTTGGTCCAAATTTATTGGCTCTTGGAATTACCTTTCTCAAATATGTATTCCACGCTTCATTCCCTATTCCAGCGAAAATAGAGTTGATTTAATTGGATTTTGTGACGCTTCAACAAAGGCTTATTCAGCCGTTTTCTATCTGCGAACGGAAACCTCAAGCGGTAAGGTGTGTGTCACGCTAGTGAAGGCAAAAACAAAGGTAGCCCCCATAAAGTTCCATTCTATTTCACGCTTAGAGTTATGTGGGGCCTTGCTTCTTTCGAGCTTGCTTGCATCCTTGAAGTTCGATCCGCATCCTTGCCCAACACGCGTGTATCTTTTTACCGATTCCGCAGTTGCTTTAGCATGGCTTCGAACACCCAGTCATCAGCTAGCCGTCTTTGAAGCTAATCTATTCACACCGAGTCACATCTATTCTGGATAAAACACGTCTTGAAGACTGGCACCATGTAAGATCCAAGGAAAACCCTGCCGACATATCATCGCGAGGCATCAATCCTTCCGAAATACAGAACCATCATCTTTGGTGGCACGGCCCGAGCTGGCTAAAATTAAACCCTCATGACTGGCCCATCACGCTCTCCAATGCCAAACTGCAAACCACTTCAGCTTTTCTCGGCACGTCAACAGTGTCACCTGAACCACAATGGCTTTTGCGTTTTAGCAATCTGAGGACTCTACTCCATGTCATCGCCAGGATTATCCGCCTTTCAACTCGGGCGAGAGCCACGTCCTCCGGAGACAATGCCAAAATTCAACTCTCATCCCCAGTCAGGGCTAAGGAAATCTCCGATGCAATGAACAAATGCATAACGTTAGTCCAAAATTCTGCCTTCCCAAAAGGTATAAATTCTCCTAACCTACAAGCTCTTCAACCATTTCTTGACGAACTGGGTATTATTAGAGTGGGCGGAAGACTAAACAATGCTCCCATCTCTCTCTCAGCCCGTCATCCAGCAATTTTACCAACTTACTCTCATCTTACCTATCTAGTAGTCAGCGAGATCCATAATAATTATTTTCATGCCGGTACGAATCTTACACTTAACCTTCTCCGGCAGAGATATTGGATACCATCATCGACAAGAAGACTCCTTTAGGACAATGGCCACTTGCCCGTATAACTCAAACTCATCCCGGCAGTGACGGCGTTGTACGCGTAGTGACAGTCCGCACTGCTTCCGGCTCAGAGCTTAAAAGATCCGTATCATCCCTATCCCTCCTTTTCCCAAACCCTGAAATGAACACTGTAACTGTTTAATTCTATTTTCTTTTCTTATTACTGATCTTAGTTTAGCAGTCCTTGATGACTCATTGTAAATGTTGGCTTCACCAAATTTAAGTGGGCGGTATGTTAGAGACCAAGTAGTATAAGTTATAAATTATTTAGTACATTTTATTCAATTGTTGTATCGCAAATATCTTAGCGCCTAGTTATAGGGGAATAGCCTGGCAGCTGAGATACAAGCCCGGAGACGGTTATCAGACAATCTTAATCCTCTTCGGGATTGCCCTTATCTCTGCCGATAGGACGGCTGGTTTACCCTCGAGCCTAGAGAGTCCGCCACCTCCCGGTGCAATATTCTAATGAGGGCAGCACTTTACGGGCCCAGGACAGCTAAGGCGCGGATTTGCGAGTTGCCCGCCCTAAGTCAGTGCAGCCTTGACTCCCTTAGCATGAGTACAGCCTTGGCTCCCTTAGGAGGAGTACAGCCTCGACTCCCTTAGGAGAAGTTCAGCCTTACGTCCCTGAGGAACAGCACGTGCTTGAGGCCATTGTGAGCACCTTACCGCATGCTGCATCCATTCTCTGGAGGTACAACTTCTTCGAAGCCCCGCCAAGCTCCGATTTTCAACCTGGCGTCAGCGGCTACAGGGGAGACGCAGCATCAACCAGATAAGAGAGACTATAATCCTTTTTTAATCTCAGCGGCCACTATTCGCCCGATCATCAGCTGTTTTGTACATGCTTATATTTCTATTATTTTCATTCGCACAGAAGTTTAATATTTTTTTTCTTATTTTTCAAATCTAACATACTAACCAGTGTCTGCTCCATAAGGAGATATTTTTTTCTTATAATTTCAAATAAATAATTCAATTTCTTTTTCTATCATTCTATATAGTTTTTCATTTAGCCTCAATAATAGGCACCTATATGTTCAGCTCCATTTTCTCATCAACCTTTTCTATATATATACATTTCACTAGCAATTTGGTGCTGAGCATTAACAATTGTCAATAGTGTGTTACTCTATTCAAGTGTCGATCTATCCTATCTTATCATGAGAATGGCATATTTGACCACTGCATACGTCCTTTCTTCGATTTTGTCTTAGGCACAAAGACCATGATTGTAGATATGTTTTTACGCAGTATTGTCTTCTTTTTGACTAAATATTTCATAGAAAATATCCAATCAATTAATAATAATAAGTTATTATAGCATTATTTAACCTACCACCTGTCAAAGATGGCTGTAATGTCAGTAAAAATTTGTGCACACATGGTGGAGTGTTGTACTAAATTGTTTTTGACATACACCATGAAGTCAGAGAAAATAATTTAGCTTTCATGCCAAAATTAATTTATTGTTATATGAAAAGCAGATTATAATTCAAATGAAATTAAAATATTTTACTCTCTATTAAATTTCAAATTAAATTACAATTTATATATGATTTATAACAATATAATTCATATTATTGATTTTTAGGTTATCAGGTGACACAAGTAGCGGGTATGACTCTGGTTACTCGGGTCGGGAGAGTGAAGCATCCACAACAAACCCAGATCTCCAAGCTTCTGTACCACAAATCATCCACAATGTAGATGCTATTCGTGCCTCTCAAAACCGCCTCCTCCAGCTTTGGCATCATAAAAAGGCTAAACTAGACCAGTGTTTTCAATTACGACTTTTTGAACAAGACTGTGAAAAAGTGAGTACTCTCCCTTGTGTTATATTCTATCATCACTCCAAAACATTTTCACTCCATACTTTATCACTCTAAAACAAAAAAAAAAAAAAAAAAAAAAAAAGAAATATTTGTATTAGTAAAATAAACAAGGTGTAAATAATTAATTTTACTTTTAATTAGTTTTAGGAAATTGTTTTTATTCAGTTTATTTGTGCCCTTGAGGATGGTTAGTTAAATTCACATTACAAATGTGTCTCATGGGATATGACCTAATATGATAATATTACAGTAGAAAAAAAAAGTTTCGGCATATAATATTCATTTGTGGCAAGTAAACGTAACTTTTGAAAAGGATTGACCTTAAGGGGCCGTATCCTCAAAGATTTGAAGCCCTTTTAAAAAATTATGTTTAATTTAGATCGACAACTTGAAATGATAATCCGAGGTATATCAGTGCCTCAACCTGATAAAATAAAATATTAAATCTTATTTCATAATAAAACCAAATATTATCTAAGGCTAGATATACGCATTATAAAAAGAAATAACTATAAACAAATAAATGAAATGAAATTAACAAATCATAATACATTTTAGATTGGGAGCAAAAAATGATAAAAAACACCAACAAATGGTATTTTTTCACACTGTCATGCACTCAAATATCAACAACCATCCGTACCACTACAACAAATATCAAATCCGAACAATAAATACATAAAACAAAATCATAAATTAACATGAAAGAGCTTTTTTTGTATTATTATATCACTGATCATAGGGCGTTTGCCTTAAAAGTACTATGCAAATAAATACCTCTGGAGTGTGATTGGCAATGCTGGTTTTTGTCCTATTTGTGATAACCTCCTCCATTTATCTTAATATCCAGTCATATTTCATATGATTTATGTTTTTTATTTCAGATGTTTGATTGGATTTGTCATAACCGAGATGTTTTTCTGATGAATTATGTTGAAATAGGGCATTCTTATAATTTAGCAAAGGAACTTCAAGAAGAACATAACCATTTTACAGTGAGCTCAATGGTAAGTAGTGACGGCCAAAGCTATTTCATTATGTAATTTATTAATTATTAAATTAAAATAGCATTCAGATGAATGTTTCAAACGATTAGTCCATCCATATACTACTTTCAGATAGCAAAAAAAAAAAAAGAAAAAGGTACAACATACAGTATTTTTTTTTTCGGTGCTGCAACAACTAGGCCATTAGGGCAGTCATCCAGGGTGCAGCGAGGAATTTTCCCGAGTCGTGGGATGAGAAAATACCTGCCACCGGTGGGGATCGAACCCACCATCCCCCGTTTATCAATCTAAGGTGCTAGCCATTAGACCACGGGAGACCCCTGCAGTATTGTTTTTAATAATCCCACTATTATTCTTCCTGTTAGAGTTGATTCCATGATCATTAGAATTCAGAAATTTGAGACATTATTCAAAATGGCCGTCAGAATCTGAATGGTTCAGTGTAACCAATTTTTTATGAACAAATCTTTTGACCTTTTGACCAAATTTTGAAATTTGACTATTTTGACTTCGCCTAGGAGATTTCCCGTATCACGACCTACCTGTGTACCAAGTTTGGTCAAAATCGGTCAAACGGAGTCGATTTGTATAAGGAACAAACAGACAAATGGGCATACCGACAAACAAACAGACACATGATTTATATATATATATATATATATATATATATATATATATATATATATATATATATATATATATATATATATATAGATTACTTAAAAAATCGATTGTAATAGATACAGTAATACATATCAACAAATGCCACAAGGCACACAATAACTTTTAGGTGGCCATGAATAAGTGTAAGAAAGGAGGATTCAACATGGGGGTATATGGACCCAAGGAGAGGGGGGTAAGTTGGTAACTATGCAAGAAGAAAAATACTAAGTTTTAAAAGGAGAGGGTGAAAGGTAATAATTATTTGGATCTCACTAATAGGAATGCAAGGAGCCTAGGGGGGAAAAAAACAACAAAACTATATGGGTGGTCAAGAGAGCTTACGGAACACAGATTAAATAGGCGAAATGTCTTGTTTGTCAGAGGAGTTTCGCCCATTTACTCCCCGTGTTCCATAAGCTCTCTTGCTTCTTTGTAGAAAGCAAATTAACTACCAACTTAGCAATTTGCTGAATATTGTGTTATTACTTCCCCCCCCCCCCTTAATGATGTATATTTTTTTACTTTTCCAGAACGTTTATGTAAATATAAATAGGATATTAGCTGTAGCAACTCGAATGATCGAAGGAGGCCACTATGCAAGTGCTAACATCCGAAGTGTAGCTAACCGATTGGACAGGGCTTGGAAGGAATTCGCTGCTGGACTTGACGAGAGAACAGCAGTCCTTGCTCTCTCAGTTCTTTTTCATCATAAGGCTGAACAGGTGATTGAAGTTTTTCATATGGAACTAATTATAATTCTGAAGGAGATTGAATTTTGAAGGAGGTGGATAAATTAATAATAGAGTATTAAATATTGATTGTTAGAATGATAATTTGGTTTTCTTTAAACATTTATTGTTTTATAAACCACATTTATCAAGACCTGGGAATTATTACTCAAGCTCACAACAAGTAACTTTAAAAATATTTTTTGGATTAAATTGTCTGTGCAAGCAATCTAAAAACAAGACCTTATGACCCATGATATTTATAACTGCCCACAAGGGGTCTCTTCATATGTCATATGTTGAGTTTTCTTAGTGAAAACTTACTTGGATTAACAGAAAAGAATTCCTTTCGGCATTTGACTGTGCCTTTTTGAAATCGATATGCTCCTGAAGAGAAACCTTTAGAGTACTAACATGTAGCACAGGAATATTATATATATTGCAGACCATAATGTTTTTAATTTAATTATTGAGCTTCCACCGTCATTAACAATAAAAAAAGTGACTAAAAAGGGCCACAATTACACTCTAAATGAAAATAGATTATTTTTTTACATTAACAATTTGTAGACGTTGTCATTTTAAGTTATTGAATTCAAATATAATATTATACTTCAAACTTCTTAATTTTAAAAGTAAGCTTTAGCACATAAAAACTGCATATCTAAACTTATCTGAGTTTCTGATGATAGAATTATACCAAAATTATCCAGCTGATATGTTATTCATGAAGATGACATCATTTTTTCAAAAGCTTCAGTTCTTTTGTTTTAAATTGATTTAAAACAAATGCCAAGAATAAATGCCAAGAATTGGAATATATAACGTTGTGGTATTACTGTTAATATCAAGTCCTATGCCCACAGTAAGTGGAAGCACAATGAATTGAGAGGTAAGCATTGTGTATAGGATTTTAAAAAGTCTGATCATTATAAATCACATATGAGATGATCTTTCCCATATTATCAGTATTTTGGGCAATTACTTATTATTACCCATGTAATGTGTCTTTTTACTCATATTTTTGGTATGTAATAAGATGAGTATTATGTTGTTAATAAACAGTTAAAAAGGTAAATTAGTTCATGAACTTTTTTTTTTTTTTTTTACTCATTTCTTGTCTAATGCCAGAAATGTTTTAACAAAAATATACATTTTTGCCCCTTTCTTTTAATTTTGTATAACATATTTTTTGTTTTGTTCTTTTTTTTTCTAATGAAGGCTAAGAAAATTCAGGTGAGTCGATCTCAGATATGACACTAGAATTTTGTGCTTTGAACGTTGTATAGAAGCATGCTCAATGTCGACAAACCAACTGAACTTTACTTTTTGTAATTTTTGAAGGTTCTTCGTGGAATCATGACCATTGCCCTCAATAACATTACTAACATACATTTAAGTTGAACAATCTAAAATGAGATACAAGAAATGTAATAATTTCTTTTTCAATAGATATTTCCCCCATACTTGTCTTACATGCAGCTACTCTGCAAGCAAATTTTAGCTTGCTTTAACATTAGCAGTTTACAGCAGCTTAGAACTTAGCTTCTGGAATACAGCTAATTGATTATTTATTTTGTTTTTTTAGTCAGCTTCTTAGTAGCCTTTTGCCGCTGATTCTTTCAGATAGTCTTATATCTTAAACTCCTAATAAATATAGTATTTTTGAAGAGTTCTACGTCAAAATAAATAATAAATAGACTTAACGGGACGAGACAATGCAACACAGTGATTGAAATTAGGATCTGTAGATTGATTGATTTATGTTGATTTTTTTGATCCTGTCGAAGAGCGTCCCTCACTATGAAGCAGAACAATTAATTAGTTTTATTTTAGAAAATAACACTAAATATCCTACAATGTAAGTAGATAAGGATTATACTTTTGTAAAATTAATCAATAAAGTATATCAATAAATATTGAATATCACATGATTCATAGATCTAAAATTTAATTAATCTAAATATTATTTTGTAGCACCTCCCTTTGTTTAAATTAACATGTTTATTTTCATTGGAATGGAATCAATTACATGTTGTATAAAACTAAGCTGCATTTAAATTGGACTATTGGATATTATATTGCGATTCATCAGAAAATTATATACATGTCCATTTTTTCGCACATAATATTTGCACTCAAAGCGGTTAATTTTTGCCAACAGTTTTTCATGTTATAATGTTTTGTACTAATCTTGATAGAAAAATGGAGTTTTGTTGAAGGTTAAGAAGGAAACATAGAAAAAAAGGTTTAATTCTTGCAATTAAAAGTAAAACGTGTTTTCCATTAAAATTAAGGATTCCTTGAGAGATTGTAATAGAAAAAAAAACTGCAGGCAGGATATTATAAAACAAATTAGATTCCTATAACATGCGAATAAGAAACTACACAGAAGAAAAACACATTCCTTGGGAAGATTGCCTCCAAATGTTAGGCAAATAATAATAAAATATTTTAACATTTATACAGATTATTCAAGATTATTAGATGAGTTGTTTCCCCCTTTGCATTATATTTTAATGTTTCATTTTTTTTTTTCTCTCCCTTTTTTATTTACTTGAAATTTTATTAATTATGTATTTCTGATAAGATTGGTTGTTTTACGTTAAATCAGACTTATGGTTTTCTTCCTGTTTTAGAACAATGCTCAATTTGAATTCTCTTGTAATCCATAAATTAAAATATTTGATTTACTTTAAAAAATGAGGCACATAAAGAGATTTCAAGCACAGTTTGTCTGTTTTTGCATGAATTTTGTGTGTTTATTATTAATTATTTTAATAAATTATAGGTAACATTTCTCTTAAGCTTGAGTAAATCCCAAGGATCTCTACAGTATGCAATTGTGAAATAAGTCCTGGTTTTGAGAATTTAATATGAATTCCTATTTTTTGGGCACAATAACAGAACTATTTTGACAAGAAGGGGAAAAAATATTCTGATTTTATTTTTTGTTTTAAGTAATCTTGGTGAAATAGTCGGTTTATCTTAATAAAAGTTGTACTTTCCCATTTATCATTGTACACTTTATTTGTGCACAAGAAATTGTTTCTTAAATCACTTATTCACCTTTTAGCACTGAATAAAATTCCTCATCTGCACATTAGAAATAAAATTATTATTGGCTGAATATTCACAGCCATCTGAGCAATATGACAGGTATATAACTCAGGCAGGTATTGAAATGTACATATATGTTCTTTTTTCACCTAAAACTACATCACTTACCTTGTTCTGATCTATTGTAGTCTGCCATCTTTACCCAGCAGTGTCCATGCTTACAGAGTAATTATATTTCGCTGGACTCCTATCAAGCTTCTTCAGGTAGTTCATATTTTTTTTTTTTCTACAAGGAGAAAAATTCATACAATTGTTGCTTTTTATTAGAAAGCAAAGCTTGAACAATCGGAAGTAGTTGGTGAGATGTCCAGGAAAATATAAAGCGCTGAGCATGGGCGATAATACTGGTCTACAATTGATCATTTAAATACTCTTGTATACATTAGTATATTTTTTTTTTGTTCTTTAGAAAACTCGAAAAATTAATGCCTGCTTGGTTGTATGTTGAATAAAACTACATTAAAAAAAAAAAAAAAAAAAAAAGGAGTTAAATTTCTGCTGACATTTAGGTTTGACATTCTCTCTGAGGGATTTAGCCTCCAAGACAGGAACTGTTCTCCCTCTCCTCTATACCCCTAAATAAGGTTCGAATGTCAAGCCCAAACTTCGGCAGAAATATAACTCATTTTTTTTCATATATTTTTTTACAGCGCATCGACATCTGGACCATTAGCGCCGATATCCAAGAGGCAGCGGGGAATTTTCTCAACAAGAGATGAGAAAATGCCTGCCGCAGGTGGGAATTGAACCCACCATCTCCCACATGAGAATCTAAGGTGTTAGCCTCTAGGGTCATGGGGAGACCCCTATAACTCATGATTGTTATAAAATTTAGTTTTATTCAACATAAGACCAAACTCCGACTATCTACACCTTCTTCATCTCAACAATCAACAATCTCTCCTCAATAAATGTCTGTTTTAATTTTTTTTTATTTAAAAAATAAAGTAAACATATGCTTACAATAGACAACTTGTTTGAAACGTCAGCAAATGACAGATAAAATGTTAAAAAAATGAATCCGTTCATAGTTGTTTAATTCAATTTATAACAATCTCAAAAACAAAATAAATCATTGGCTAATCCTGAAGCCATCCTAATTGACCATTTTTCAATTCGTAAAATGTTTTTGAAAGCTTCATGTTTTCCATGTTGGAGTAACCCACCAGCGTGGGAGTTTATTTAACTACGTATGCCATCCTTTCTGGATACTACACGTATTTTGATTAGGTATGTACGTAAAATAATGATTTCTTTTACAATTGATATGACGACTGAAATTAAAATGATAATAATAAAAATAAAACGAAAACTAAACAATAAAAGGTAAAAAAAAAAAAAAATGTAAATAAACAAAAATATATACATATGTAAATAACATAATACATATGTGGGCATTCAGATGAGTTCATTGACATTTTTTAGGTCCAGTTGTTTAATAAGTGCCTAAATTCCTGAAAATATGGAAGTATTAAGTCAGGTTTGTGAGTGGGCCAAGTTCTGTCCTGTAAGGTAATGTCCTTAATGAGTTTTGTCCTTGGTCCGTCCAGTAATGTACAGTCGAACAGGAGATGGTCGTAAGTCTGTTCAGTTGTATTGTCGCATTTACATGTGTTAGTAGTTATAAGTTTAAATTTATGTCAATAAATTTTCATCGGTCCATATCCTGATATGAATTGAGTCATTTTAAAGTTGTTAAGTGTTAATTTTTGTCTGTTGAGTATTGTGGGGATGTATTTGTGTAAATGTCTCCCTTTAGTTGTGTTCGTCCATCGTTCGTCCCATTTTTGCAGTGATTCGTCTCTTAGTCTTGTTTTTATAGTCTGTGAACTAAGTTTAGAGTAAGATATAGTCAATGTTGTGACCTTTGAAGCTGATTTTGCAAGCAAGTCAACTGTCTCGTTCCCTAATAGTCCAGAATGTCCTTTAATCCAGGTTATTGTAACTGTCACATTTTGCTGTTTACACGTGCTGTTTTTGAAAGCTTGAATGCCTAAGTTTTTTTTAAAAAAAATATTTCAAATATTTAAGCATTTTGTTTGGAGGTTGCAACATTTTCTGATGGAGCGATGCCAATCGGAAAAATATGTGCTTAAAACTTTGAAAGTGTTAGTTTTGTTCTTTTGAATGAGTTTTTGTTTCTTTTTAACTCAATTTTTAATTAGTTGCTTTTTGTTTTAAATTATATTTAATAGTAAAATTACTATTTTAGCAAAACAATATAATAAAATGAGAACCGTATTAGTAATAGTGTTTTCCTAGGGTGAACGTTGAAAAGTGGGGGGAGTCATTTCCGCTTAGGGTACTGCCAGTTTCCTGTTGTGGTGCCTTAATTCTTCTTTCTCTTTGAGATTTTATTTTATATTTTTCACCAAAGATCAAAACCTATCAATAACTGCTTCTACTCATATTTTAAATGGAAATTTACAAAAACGATGCAGTTCCAGGAAGTTGGAACTTTTTTTATATTAAAAAAAAAATATATATTCTGGAAATTGTTCGACTTAGGCATAACGCAATTATTGTTATTTGAGTTTTGAAGATATTCCCACAAAACTTAGCCTGCCCTCCCTGAACATCCGACTCTAAACAGTTGCGCCTTGGACCAAAAGCCATCTGCCAATGCGTGATTACAGTCAACAAAAGGTAATGTTGGACTGACTTTAGAACTACAATTAACAGACTACTAGCCAACGGCCAAAGCCACGTTGATTGCACTGGTTCCCATAGATCACTGAAGTTAAGCAACGTTCGGCATGGCCAGTACCAGAATGGGTGACCGACCACGTGCTGTTGGCATTATTACTACCTGTAGATAGCTTGGTATTAATAACTCAATAGTTGATACGCAGTTAAAAAAAAACAAAAAAAAAAACAAAAAAAACTACAGCTTAAAATTACATTACTGAAATAAGCTGTATAAATAAAAACATAACTCCAATTCTGTCAGCTCAACCCATGTTTATCAGGTAGTACATTTGTACTATACGGGTAGAAGATAATAAATTAGAACCTTTACTCTGGTTAGACTGGACATTTAGTTTTTAAATATTGTTTTTCTGATGAAGAGTACTGCAGAAAGAAAAAAAAACGGCGTTTAACCAGTTGAAACGTTTTAATTTTTATCAATCTGCCTATACGATCCAAAAAATCTTCATAAGAAGTGAATGTACGTAAAAAGGAAAAAACAGAATGACCAGAAATAAAAAAGGTAGAATAAGAGTAGATACAGTGTGACTTCTCAATTATTGTTAATTTTTAGGGGGCGTACTATTTCATTACAGAAAGATTTGTATCTACTGTGGGGAATTTCATAGCATTTCAACAGCAGCTTGGCAATTCCGAATTGAATGTATCCAATAATTTTTTGTATGTACGGAATTTGTCCTGTTTTCTTATAAATTTGAAGTAATACCTCCTCTTCTAAAAAACTTTGTAGTGCCAAGATTGTTAATAGCTTTTTTATTTTAATTTCTAGTATGTGGAAAATGTCGGAACATGGAACCAGGCCTGTGAGAATATGAACATCCCTAGTGAAGTTCGACTCTTGGAGGCTGCAATTCACCAGCACCAAAATCACTACGAAGCCATGTGCCAGGCTTATACAGAGGTATGTAAATTCATTTATTTGTTAAATTGGAGGCTTTTATCATTAACATTAATATTTTTCATAATTACTCAAAAATCGAAGCACCCCCCCCCCCCAAAAAAAAATTACTCATTTTTGTTTAAATAAATAGGTTTTTTCTTCAGAATAAAATCAAGCTAATTTTATTTATTTGCTGAAATTATTATCAAACTTGTCAAATCAATTGTACTGGACTGGGGGCTGCAGCACGGCGTTACCCCTCCCCCCATAATGGTCTGAAAATAATAAATAAAAACACCCAAAGAGGTCCACAAGTTATCTTGTTTTTATTAAACGAACAGATCTATTATCTTTAGTAATCTACAACAATTCAGTAATTAGAGGATTCCCCCATCTTGTCAGTTGGAGTCCTTGACCAACTTGCCTGAATGCTGAATGGCTATAGAATATTGAAGATGAGATACTAATCTTGAAAGATCTCTACGTTTTATATAGCAAAGATGAATCATGGACCTCTTTAGGTATTTATATTGTTATTATTTTTTGGGGAAAAAGAACTACTTAGCAACTTTGTTATTCTGAAATTTATAATTCTCAGCAATAATCTTGAACAATAATACAGGACTAAGAAAAAACACAAAACAACTTTCAGAAACAGAATGAATTTTGAGTAGAGATCAAAACATTTAAATTCACTTTATAAAGAACCTTTAATTTGCAGTGATAAAGGTTGGTCAAAGACACGCAAGTGATTATGAGCAGCACATGGATATAGACAACTAAAATCATTATCATCATAAATCGCAAAAAAACAATACTGATAAGTAAATGAATATTTCAGTCTAATAACAATTATACTTTTTGTTCCTTTCATTGGAAAACCTCATATGTAGTTTTACTAATAACTAAATAAATATTTATCAACATTACTAATAGGGAATGAGAAATGTGTAGTCATATATTCAATAATGTTAGTCGTTGTGAGTTTTAATGATTTTGAAAATATTATTTTTCTATCTTAAATTGATAAATATAACTCTTTTTTTTCTTTTTTTAAATGTAATCTTATTATCAAGTTTTTCCATTGAACAGGCTAAATGAATTGATTAAATAAAACATGTTTATAATAAGTGATAAAACATGTATATCACAAATTTGAATTGCCTATTACTTCCACCAGTTCCTTGAACCAAAATACACATTAAAAGCATGTTTCACGTTTTTCAATTTTAGCTCAGACTTGTAGGAATTTTTTCTATTGTCCAATATAATATTTTTGAGATAATGTATTGAAAAGAAGAACCTTCTTGGAAGCTGAACTTGAAAATATATGACCTCCCTTGTTTATGATTTCATAATTAAATATTTCTAATTAAAGTGTTTTGACTCGCTTAGGTATACAATGCCTATCAGTCCCTCCTGAATGGTTTAGACCTCCTCGTACAGGTCTGCCTAAACTTCCCCCCACCTCCGAGCCATCCCCCAAGAATACACTTCACCAATGTCGCCATCATCAACACGGTTGTATTAAATTTTATATTGTTTGTTGCACCTGCTTCGGCGTTGGGAACCTGGTGCTTTGGTTCATGGAGGGTTGGTTGCATAACTTTGAGGTGTACATTGAAATTTAATCTTCTTCAATTTCTTTTATTTTCTTCTGAAGGCTGTGGGGCTCTTTCTTTTCAGTTTTTCTTTCTCTTAACCTGGTTTGGTCAAAATTTGGTTGCCTAATTTTTTTTAAAAAAAAAAAACTTTGTCCATTGCTGTACAGTACTATTTTTTATTTTCAGTAAAATAATCCTTGAATACAAATTTTATGTATATGGTTAGCAGGTTAGCAGAAGGAGATTTAAGTTTCACAGCTGCAAGAAAGATAAACAATGTATTAAAAATGTATAACGTTTTGTCATAGTTGTAATTTTAGAAGTGAAGATTGCATTTCATTGTATTGTAATTAGTCTCTCAGTCTAAGACATTAGGCAGCGCTACAACGATGTTGATTTTTTCATCATGGGAGGAAAATATAGATTTTTCATATGTACATTTATTCCCCCCCCCTTTATTTGTCCGACACGATTCACGTCACCAGATGCCTCTTCTGTTTTTCTTTTTCAAAATATTTTCTTGTGTGGTTTCTTAAGTTTATTCAAGAAGCAGTGATTATTTGAAAATAAATATTTTTTTTTTCAAAAATTAGGAACAAAACTTGTAGGAATATAAAGTAGTGAAATAATTTACTATGACCTGTTTCATAACACCATTCAGAGTTATATACTTCAGATTCCAATATATTTTATTTTAAAACCTCTCTTTCAACCCAAATTTTAGACAGCCATCAAGGTTGTAAAATAATCTCTCGGGCTGCCTTGTCATTATACAATCAGGAAAGAACAATATCGGACAAGAAATTATCGAAAACAGTTCTAAAGGAGGGAGACTTTTCAGATGCAGATGTTAATCCCAAGAAATTTAGTTTTAACTATTAAACACTCTTGGTGCTAATGACCACCCACAGTAGTCGATGCACCAAACAAAAACAAAAAAAATATTAAGCGCATGCTCAAAAGTCAGCGTTTCCTCTTAAACCTACATGTTTAGAACATTTTTGAAAACTACTCAAAATGTAAAGTAACATGTGTATTTTGGTTTTTTCTAATATTTAGCAATGAAATGGCGGGCAAAGTTGTAACTATTTTAAATTTCACAATTGCTTATTTGATGTTTTCCACCCTCAAAGATGACATCAAATCTGCATTGGAAATAGGTACGACTTCGCTCGCCATTTTACGTAGTAAGGTCTATAAGTTTCCGGCCTGTCCTGCTTCCCCTCCTTCAACCGTGCCGGGACCTGCACGCCTATGCAGGTCCATGCCTGCTACCTCCATACCCATCGCCCGCACTTCCTCAGTCTTGTCAGTCAGTGTCCAGCTTTGAAGGAAACTCCCCAATTTTACTATGTTCAAACTCGAGTACCGTGTGGTAATTAAATTCTTTTGTAAAGAGGGTATTACTCCTGCGCAAATTAAAGAGCGCTTGGATTGTGTATACGGGCAGTCCTCCCCCACGTATTTCACAGTGAAAGAATTGGCAAAATTATTTAAGTTAGGGAGAGAAAGTCTAGAAGATGACCCATGTCCCGGTCGCCCATTGGAAGCTGTCACTTCTGAAACAATCCAACTTTTGGAATCTAAATTGCTGTCTGACCGGCGACTAAAAACCAAGGAAATAGCAGCGAGGTTAGGGCTTTCAAAACCAAGTGTTTTGAGGATCATCAAAGAACAATTGCATATGAACAAGGTTAGTGCAAGATGGGTTCCAAAAATTCTTTCAGCTGCTCAAAAACAGGAATGAGTTCACTGCTGCAATGAATTTTTACGCGAGTATATTGCCGACCCAAGGAATTTTTTGGACTCAATTGTAACTGGGGATGAGACAATGGTCCTAGATTATGACCCACTCAGCAAAAGAGAGTCCATGGAATGGAGAAGACCAGGGAGAAGCGCCTCCTTTAAAGGCAAAAGTCACGCAGTCAACAAAAAAGGTAATGGCCACAATTTTTTGGGACTGTAAAGGAATACTACTGATAGATTTTAAAAAAAGGAATACCACAATGAAGGGTGAGTATTATGCAGCCCTACTTCACCGGTTACGAGACGCCATTAAAGAGAAGAGGCGAGAGAAGTTCAGCAGAGGTGTCCGCCTCCTTCACGACAATGCCTCTGTCCACACAGCATTGATTTCCAAGGCCGCTGTGAAGGACTGTGGATTCCAAGAAATCTCTCATCCGCCCCGAGCGATTTCTACCTTTTCTCAAAGTTAAAATGTGACCTTCGTGGAAGGCGATTTAACACCGACGAAGAGCTCTAAGCGGAAGAACATTTTTTTAGCAAAGAAGAAAATTATTTTTTCATGGTATAGAAATGTTGCCAAAGCGTTGTATTAAGTGTGTTGGACTTAGAGGAGAATATATTGAAAAACAGTAAAACCAGTTTTTTTCTTTCACCTTTCCTTCTATCCCAGGCCGGAAACTTTTGGACCTTATCTCTAAATACTAAGTGAGAAAAAACACATTTTTCTTACTTTTTGAATATGTACTAAAAATCAGGAGAAAAGAGGAAACACCAATTCTTAATCGTGCACTTAATAGATTAAACATTTTTTTGTGAGTAAAAAATTACACATCTGTAAGATCTCGATGAGAACTACAATTTCAGTATTTTGTTATACCTCTAATGGCTTAGAAGATATTTCAATGAGGCCCGCATTAAACTATTTTATTTTGAAGAAGTTCTTCTCAACTACTTATTATATATATATATATATATATATATATATATATATATATATATCAACATTATATTTTCTGTTCTTACTTTACGTTTTAGCTTTAGATATTATCATCTTAATATTTTATATATAAAATGCAAGTCAGAAAATGGACAGGAAAATGATGAGAGGACCAGAATAATGGTAATGTCCATACTAGTAAATAGGACAGCAAAAAGTTTAGATGATAATAGTTATTGCAAAAACAACGTAAAATAAGTGGATAAAATATACTGTTGAGGTAGGTGATCAAGTCAATGTTGTTTTAATTAAATATTCTATTATAAAGGGGACCTTCTTGCCAAAAAAAAATAAAAATAAAATATATTATGAGTATCTCAATTAATTTTTTTTGGTGGTGCATCTTCATCTAGGCTATTAGTGCTATCTCAGTTAATAGTTTATTTATTTATTAATTAAAGCAATTAGTTCTCCTGATACTATAGGGAATAAAATTAGCACCTAGGAAACAAATAAATCTTGTTTTAGAGAAGATTTTCATCATAAAAATAGAAAAAAGAAGTATTCACTATATATTTAAAATATGTTTCTACACATCAATTTTCACTATAAAAATAAAAAAAAGTTATTGTCATTCGATCGATGAAGGAAAGTCAATTTCTTGTTTTATTCTCTACTTTTTGTAATATATGATAAAATCATCAGAAGTATTAATGTGTTGTATAAAAGGATATACCATACAACAGAAAAAATGTGCACATCGATATAAACTTTCATAATAGTGGGATATTTCATTGTATCTTCCCACCTTACACCTGTAATTTTTTAAAAGTTCGATTTGTCTCTCTGAGAAAATTAACTATGAGTGTTGGGGCTCTTCTTAGGTCCACAGCACAAGTAAGAAACTCCTCTACCAACTGGACCATTTGGTACAGGTCTGCAATCAGCCTGGAATGGAACACACGAGAAAACATGTATGTAAAGCATTTTGATGGATTAATTTGATAACTAAATTGGATATATATATATTCTTTTATTTTAAAGTTTTATTTCATTATGCTCTACGAATTATTGTTTCTTTTTTATTGCATATTACATGAACAATCACAATTAATCAATTGTGTATGCAAAAGGCAAAAACATCTAAATCCACCTTTCTCTATTTATGGCTATACATGTTTCTTATAATAATGATATCTCATCAGGGGCAAATTAAGAACTATAATTGCCTGAAAACAACCACACATCTACTCGAGAATGAAGAGCTTTGGTTCACATACACCACATATGCATATCAGCTGTTTTCAGCTCATCAAGTTTTTATCGATAGTTCTTCTTTTTCAATGTTCTTCATTATCTGCAGGTAGCTTGTGGTCAGGTTGTAAGATTTTTTAATATAATTCTGATGAAATATCTTTATAATGAAAAACGTGTTGGTAAAAAAAAGTGAGGTGAATTCCAATGTTTTGTTGCTCTTCTAAATCTTCCCTATGTAATTGTTTCTTTTTGTTTGTACAATTTTTTAAAATTTTATTAAGGCTATGAAAGTTTTTATTTTTAATGTTTTATTATTAATAGATCTTAAATTCATTATTTGAAAGATTATTTATTTATTTACTTTTATTTTGTGTTATTTTAAGAGTTCAAGACGAAAGCAGAAAAACCATTACGATGTAAGTCATTATGTTTCTTTGGTTTGTTGGTGTAATGTGTTTTGCATCTGTAATATTAAGAGAAAGAGATATTACCTGATTATATTCTCCATTACTGAGAAAACAAATTAAGAATGTTAGCAATGGCCGTTCTCATATAGTTGTTTGTGTTGTTGATGCTATGTGCTGTTGTTCGTTTCTTGCATGGATTGGTGGTGGTGGTGAACTATTAATCGGACTAACAATAATTTTTTATTGTGTCCTGTAAATATTTATGGATTTTTGTATGTTTTACTGTGGAAATGTAAATATAATTTTGATTGAACTTTTAGACAATAACCAGTGTGTGAAATTAATCAAGACATTTGTGCTACTATCTAATGTCTGCATTATGCTATACTAATCACAAGGGCACAGCATGCTTATTGATTTTTTTTCTTCTATTGGAAAATACTTTGTCTTCTATTTTAGCTATATGGAAAAAATATGCTTGCAACGATGGCCTAATGGCTTGATTGATTTTTTATATCAATGTCTAATCTGCCGAGATTTCGGCTTAGGAAACCGCACCACTGGAGATACATGCTGGCATGTAGGAGGAGATGAAGTAACCCAGCGACAAAGTTTAAAAGAGGTCATCGGGAGATCCTTCATGCTGTGTATATCTACCGTCCAACCCTATAGGTTCCAACGTCTCACCTCATCCAACAGTGACTATGACTGGAAGTTTTGTTGTTTGATCTGTTCTCTAAAACCGCCGTCTACTGTATAGGTGTGCCTTAAGCCTGGAGAGTGATCCGTTAAGTTTGAAAATAATAACTAGTTCCTTTCGGAACATTTGTGGTCATGAGGGTCAGCTGGATTGTAGTGAGGAAGTGGATTATTCTAAAATTACGTTAAATTTGCCAGAAGGTCAATTAATCTAGATACAAATATTTTATTCCCTGCTCTAAATTTTGCACACCATCGGCACGACTTTAGGAGTTTACAACTAAAACGGTGAGGTGTTCACCATTGCAAGGTCCCTTCTTTCGACAGCTCTCTTATTGCCTTCCAATCCACAGTATCCTGGAATCCTCTGTAGCAAAACTTAGGAAACATATCTTCCTGTAAGAATTTTTAGGCATTCTAATCCACAATCAAAAGTGGCAGTAAAACTATAGCACTTCCATGATATTTAATATTCTTATATAGGAGATTTTTTATGTTTGTTTTAACAAAAGAAGTCTGTTTGTTGCACTCTATTTACCAATAATATATTGCCTTTTGACATGCTATAACTCTTTTTGTTATAAAATTGTCTCAATCTTTAGTTTAAATACATTTATTCAAATCATCCAAACACAAGCCCATTACCCCAAAACAAAAGTTTTTAATTCAGTAAAATTTGTAAAAAATTCAAGAAGCTGGATCAACATTTTTTTAATTGCGTAACTATTGCCTCTTACGAATTAGAAGCATCATAACCTTTACTAAAAGCTAATTCTAAATAGCTTTTTTTGGATTAAATTGGGATGACATTATCCTTAAACTTTTATTGAATTGTTGATGTCATTTTTCTTGTCTTCTTTGGTCATTTCTTACTTTTTTTTTTTTTTTTACTTACTCATTTCATATTTATTTGATGACATATTTTATTTTTTTAAGTGAAAAGGAAGACACAATGCTATTTGTTAGAAACTACGGCTACTATTGGTTAAGTAAAATTGCAGTTTTAGGTCTGAATGATAGTTACTTGCTTGTATTACAACTAAGTTAATGAGAACAATTTTGAAAACTGGCTATCTTATGTTTGTATATATATATATATATATATATATATATATATATATATAATTTCTTTTTGTAAAGGCCTTGTAGGTCAAAAAATTGTTTCCACTTCTTTTTATAACATTATAACAGTCTTTACTTTCTTGACGCGTTTCTAGCACTTCGGCTTCTTTTCTAAAGAATATTTCTAATTTCAATTTTTAATGTATCATGTAAGTTTCTTACGCCCTACAAACAAACAAATAATACTTTTAAATAACATTCACCAGCCATGGAAAATATGAAAGAAGTCTCATTTTTACTTGTATTTTTACAGGATGGTGGAGGATCTGATTCCTCTGTAAGCAGTCGGGGGCCAAATCCTGCTGCTGATTATTCAGAAGGGGCCTCCCATGTTCTCGCTGTAATACACCAAATACTTAATCATCATCGATCGTTAGAACACAGGTGGCTTGAGAAAAAAATAAAGCTACACCAAAGACTTGCTCTCCGCCTTTTTCAGGACGATGTTAAACAAGTAAGAATTTTAATTTCTTAATGTTGAATTTGTTTTCCCGCAGTTAACTTTATAAATTACTTTAAAAAAATCGCTTGTATAGAAAAATCACAAATTATATTATAATGCTCATCTCCATGAATGTCGAGCATAAAGAAATATATTAATAACATAACAAAAGTAATAGAAAAAATAAAAATACAATTGTATGTTATACCAAAAAACAACAAAACAAATGAATCAGTTTTAAATGCTCAAATAATTTGCTTCTAAAGAAGTATTATATTAAGAAGTTATAACACAGGAAATGAAGCGAAATTCGCAACATGACATTAATGGGGTGACTATACAAGACTCATAATCAGTGAGCAGCAAACTGAAACTGTTCTATTTCTGATCTGAAAAACAGACTATTGTTTATTTAAATGAGACATACTCTCAGGGGTAATACCACCTTGTGCGATCAAAATCAAAGAAATTTTCTTGAATTCGTGCAAAAATTGAGGACGCTAGAGTATTGTCCGATTTGAAAAACATAGTTTTGAGAAAACGACTTTAAAGTTTAATGTCCTGAAATGTTCATTTTTTCCTATTTATTTTTTTTTCATACTTTCTCATAATAAAGATAATAAAAAAAAAATGGTTTGAATTTTGAAATGTATTGAAGGAAGACAAAAAAAAAAAATTAACAATTAAAAAGTGAGCAATGGAATCTCGCTCAAAAAATTATCTTCAAATCAGCATCGCGTTTATTCTGCATCGGGAAATCATATTTTTTGGCCACTTAAAACATTTTTCTTCACATAAACAGTCTTGGATATCATTTTTGATTAGTTAAGGAAGAATTTTAGCCCACAAAAAAAAAAAAAAAAAAAAAAAAAAAAAAAAAAAAAAAAAAAAAAAAGGTAAAAAAAGAAGTTACAAGGTAGTATTACCCCTTAAGTGCATCTTAGCTTATAAATAAAATGAATGCAGTTGTTGAATTTGAAAACAAAAATTCAAAATATTGGTGGTCCTGTACACTCATTGGCCAGAAATGGATTCAAGCAAAGTCTACCCAGATTTTTGAGATTGTTTCCCCACTAATAGTTACTATTCTTCGGGTGGTCTCGTTTGGATGAAACAGCCTAAAGAGATACGAGAAATGCGCCTTTGAGATGGAAACAGAAAGGCAGAATAATTTTTCTGTTCTTACTTATTGTCAAAATATCATACAAATATTGAATGACTTTATTTTTAGATGGTTAAAGGATTCATGAAGACATCTTATTTGTTTCAGGTGTTAGATTGGTTATCAAACCATGGCGAAGTTTTTCTGAGGAAAAATGTTGGAGTTGGACGGAACCTGCAGAAGGCTAGAGTCTACCAGAAAAGTCATGAACACTTCGAAAATGTTGCTCAGGTAAGCTCAATTTAAAAAATCTGATTTATTTAATTTTGTTTAGAAACTTTCGGGTTTTTACTGATATTATCAGGTGTAATGGTTACAGGAGATCCTCTTAACTGCAGCAGACTATTCTGCATTATCATTGTATTTTATGGGACAGAAGCTATGAAGTCTAATACATTTTATCTTGTCAGATTCAACTCAATTTAATAAGATATTTACTTATATTTATAAATGAGCTTTGAGAGAAAATTTAAAGCTTAGACTAGGATTTTTGTTTATTTATTCAAACTGTATGGCTAATCTCCATATGCAAATAGGAAGTTTCAATTTTATATTATGAAACGGTTGATGGAAATTGGGATTACTGGAATAGTAATCATCAGTAGTGGATCATATTTGGAGAATGATGTTTTAATGTTTGTCACTAGGTCTTCTATATTTCCTAATTTCCAAGCACTAATGTATAAGGCAAAATTTGAGTTGATATGAGAAATGGAGGGAATTCTAGATCCATGAAATACATCAGAAAGAGGGTAAATACAAGATTCTTTTTAGTAAATGCAGGTTTTAAGTTTTCAAGATAGTAAATGATGGGAATTCTATGGAGGACTGTAATGAAGAATTCAAGATTTATTTATAGGGTAGAGATTAGGATTGTTTAGGGCAAAGGATCGGCTGATGAGGTTTTGTCAGTATTACAATTTTGGAGGACCGGACAAAAGGGGGGAGGGTTAATGGAGGAGGTATACGAAGTATTTGGTTAGGTTTAATAATCTGCGGATAAGATACATTGGTTTTTCTTACGAAGGTAGAATATTCTTGGATTCAATGGTGACTTAGAATGTATAAAAGGAACGTGTATATAAATATTTTTCTCGGGATTAAGGGTGTGCAAGATCAAAGTGAGGATATAACAAGGAATGACAAGGATGAGCAGGTTGAGTATAACATTGGTTATATTGCGCACATGTTGAGGGACAGGTATGAGGAACACAATAGTTAGGAAATAGATCGATTTTGCCTACCTTAATGATATGCCTTTACCATTAGCACCTGGTGGTATATAGCAAATTTCGTTACTAACAAACAAGGAAATCGAATGTCGATATAACAAAAAGTACGACCATTAGACAAAAAATGAGTAAACCCAAATTTCTGATAGGGGATTTTGCTTATTTCAAAAAATAACTTCTCTTGTTAGTTTCCAGGTGTTACCCAGTTAGTATTGTTGCAAGAAAGTAAAAATTAGTTTAAAAAAAAAGTTCAGGGGACAAGGTAGGTGTTTTGAGTTGCTGTAGAGCATTGTAGAGCAACCAATCCTCAACTATTCATGCTGCATGTATGGAATCGTTATCCTGTTGGATAATAAACGCTCATTGGAGATTAAACTCTGCTGCATACTTGCTCTTAAAATTTCTGTAAATACGTGCTGATCTATTGCTCCATTTATAAATTATAAGTTCCCAGCTCCTGAAGCACAATGCACCCCCAGACCAAGACACCTCCACCTCCATACTACTGTCCCAATTAGGTTCCTTCCCAAGAGGTCTTTTTTTTTTTGTTTTCTTCAACTTCTTCCCCTTCCATCCAACCCACAAATGTTAAACTTACTTTCATTTGTAAATAGAATAATGGTTTATTTAAGTGCTGTTTAGCAAATTGAAGTCTTAGCCGGTGAAATGGCTTGCACCTAGTCGTATGTCGATTAAAGCCTGCATTTTTTGAAACCCTCCTTATAGTCTGTGGAAGCATTCGTGTATGGTTCTTTGCCTACACTTATTACAATTGCCCTCTTGTCATGAGCATGGAGCTTAGGGGGTGGCCAGTTCGGTATATATTTTCAAGAGAATCCAGTTCTTCATGCCTTAACCTCACTGTAGAAAAACCTTTATTGACAATTTGCCCCATTTTTCTGTAAAACTGGCCAAGTCTTCCCAAATTTATAATTTGTTCATACATCATAGTCGGAAATTCCATTAAAAAAAAGTCAATAACTGGTTTAGCACAGAATTAGCTCTGAGTTGTCAAAATTAACTAGGGAATGTTAGGGGTAGAATGCAGTCTGTATAAATTCCCTTATCTTTGATAATTTCCCTATGTGCATAGACTATGTGTATTTCTCTAAATAAATTAAAAAGAAAATAAATGATATTATATTTAATTTTTGTTTATTATGCAAATACATTAAATTGTGTAACAAAAAGTGTGAATTTTATTTCCAATATCTTGTGGAATGCCTCTTTTTTGCACAATGGAAAAATTTGCATATGGGCATGCAGAGACTTTCCTTACTATCCAGGAAATAAACGAGGAGGGGGGATAATTAGGATGTCTAGAATAGATAGAAAAGAATATATGTGACAAATAATCGGTACCTTGTAACTCACCAAATGTAATGAGAAAGGTTCTTCAGATTGTTCTAAAAGTATGATATGATGTCTTCGATACAAATGCGATGGTATCAAATGTAAAAATCACCACTTGCCTGAGTGAAAACCACTTTTATTCATTATTTTGCTTTTGGGCAGTAAATATTTTATTTTATTCATTACATTGCTTTTGTATAGTCAAATATTTTATTTTATTCATTACTTTGCTTTTGGATAGCCCAATAGATTCGACCTTTAGACACAGTGGTTACATTAGGACAGTGGCCCTTTCACTGAGTGAACTTAGATTCGAAAGTTTGCCGTCCATCAGTATCAGAAAATGAAAAAAAACGTTTTTTCACAATCGATACTTTGCATTTGTATCAGCGATATTATGTTTTCATCCACTGTAATTCTCATGGGCGTATATAGGAAATAATTTCGGAGGGGGGGCTGGGAAAATTTCGGGGGGGGGCTGTGACCATTTCCGGGGTATGGAATACTTACAATTTAGAACTTGGAATAGTTTTAGGCAACTAAAACGCTATTACACCTAAAATAAAATATTTTTTATGAACTAAATGATCTTATTTAATTTATTTTTAAGGTTTTTATGACAACTTTTTACCATCAAATCAAAATTTCGGGGTGGCTGCAGCCCCCTCCCCCCTTATATTCGCCCATGGTAATTCTTGGTGGAAAGTTTAATCTTTGGTATATTCTTAAGCCCCTTGTCTGCTGCTGAACCGCTAGCCACTGGACTCGGGTTTCCCCAAGCAGGTAGAAGTTGGTGTTTGCCCAGACAGTCAGGCATCTGCTATAGACATCTTTGACAGGCCAAAATAGCATTTACTCAAACCTTCTTTCCCGGAAAACCCCATAAATACGGAAAATATTTATGCTCTTCTCCAGGAAGTTCGATAAGGAGAAGAACGGACAACAGTTTATATCGGAAGTTAAGAGAGTTTAGATTTTAAGCTTTGAACTCGAAATTAACGTGCCATAATCTCAAAATAGAATATATGTTAATTAGGCCCTTCGAAATGAGTGATGATTGAAGATTATACTCGTACTGACAGAAGTATTAATTAACACATTAGACATCATGACCTAAATATCGCTGTCATTTAGAACTCCTATCTGTGAATAACTAGAACGCAAACCACATTCTGACAACAGGATTCTACAATCAGTCATTGAAGGATCTGTTTCAAGGCCTCTTGGAGTGATTTTTAGTAAACCAATCATTCTCGGCTACTGTCTCTAGTAGGAGAGATGTGTATTTTATAAATCTTCTGTATTTCTTCAGATTGCTCAGTCTTTCTTCTTACATTCATGCATCTTCAGCAAGGAGGAAGAAGATCTTAGCGATCTGAAGAAACATGTTCAAATGAAAAATAACAACGGCCTTACCTCATTGAATATACCCACTTCTCGTTCATCATCAAAGTTTAGCAACGACGAGCGTGGCCAGATGCCGTAAATGAGTGACCACGTGCCGTAGGCAATATAACAGAATGACTATGCAGGGTGTCCCACGTTGAGATGTCATAACTTTAGGGGTTTATTCTGCATCCCATTTGTAGTTCAGGGGCGCAAAAATGAGCGTTCTATCTGAAAATGTAGAGGAGCTACTCAAACTTATGAAAATGTTTAACATTAGTGTTTTATTAAATTATTCAATATTTTCTTAATCGTCTATTTTTAGATTTAGAGGTTTGCCTCCGCCTCAAAAGTTGCATTATTTAATAAGCTTCAAAATGGTACCTCGTAGTTTAAGAAAAAATCCATTTCAATCTATTTTTTTCTGATTTCTAAGTCAAAACCAATAAATGTGCTTTAGCGTGAACGAGCCATTCTGAACAAATTCTTTAATTTCGCATGATGATGTCAATGTTCCATCCTTACCAAACTACATGACGTTTATTATACAAGCCCATCTACCAAATAACAACTCATTATGGTTTCAAATGGTTGGTTGCCCAGCTCGTAATGGACGAGTGGTGACGGAATGGCTGAACACTGAAATCCCTAATCGTTGTATCAGCCACTATGGACCAGTTCGTTTGCCTACTAATCTGACTCCTCTAGATTTCCATGTATTAGGAACATTAAAAAGCAAAGTGTACTCAGAGCCCGTGACGACGAAGGAGGAACTCATCAACAAGATCCAGGACTCATGCGAACTCAAAGACAAGACGTCCTCCGTAATGCCGTGGATTCAGTTACACGTTACGCTTATATTTGTAGACATTTTGAAAATCTACTGGAAAAATATTTATTACTCCACAGTAATAACCATTTTTCTCTCGACCCGAGATTTCTTCAGATTTTTCCTAGGAAAACGAGGTAACATTTTAAAGCAACTTTTGATGGTGCCTTTCATTTAAATGTATTTTTTTTTCGCTTTTTATCTGCAGGAGAGAGTTTTTTTTATACAATTTCAAATTATTGTAATGTATAACCCAGTTAACTTATAAGCAGAAATTTTATTAAAAAATATAAAATTAATATTACAAATTAAATAAAATAAGACCCTCAAGGCATAACCATATGATACATGTATTCATTCTATTTACAATAATGGTAATTATATCCAATGTGTTCTTCAGAATTCTTTCACCCTCGATTCCGAAGTGTCCCCCTACCCATATCAGATCAAAAATTGTGTTTACGTAGTGTGGAAACAGTTAGGGAATTCAGTGTCCAGCCAATCCGTCACCACTCGTCCATTATGAGCTGGGCAACCAACCATTTGAAACCATAATGAGTTGTTATTTGGTAGATGGGCTTGTATAATAAACGTCATGTATTTTGGTAAGGATGGTACATCGACATCATCATGCGAAATTAAAGAATTTGATCAGAATGGCTCGTTCACGCTAAAGCACATTTATTGGTTTTGACTTAGAAATCAGAAAAAAATAGATTGAAATAGATTTTTTCTTAAACTACGAGGTACCATTTTGAAGCTTATTAAATAATGCAACTTTTGAGGCGGAGGCTACCTCTAAGTCTAAAAATAGACGATTAAGAAAATATTGAATAATTTAATAAAACACTAATATTAAACATTCTCATCTACATGGCTTTTAATATAGCTCTTAATTTACATGACAATATTTCAATAACGGGTGTTTCTTATTGGAAATTTAATGTAGATTCTAAAAATGTGGTCTTTATTTACGATACAGTGATCACAAATTCCGAAACCTCAGTTTTTCTTTAAAAGAGCCAGTAGTTTTTAAAAGAGACAAAAGTTTGAGTAGCTCCTCTAAATTTTCAGATAGAAAGCTCATTTTTGCGCTCCTGAACTACAAATGGGATGTAGAATAAACCCCTAAAGTTATGACATCTCAACGTGGGACACCCTGTATATAGATACACGGTTCTTATTCCCCATCAGTTGCTTATGTATATATAAATATAAACAGCGACAATAGAAGCCTCAAATGCAATGACATAAAAAAAACTCCAGATGTTAATAAAAATGTTTACTAAAAGTACGTTCCTCTCTATAAGTACCCTTAGAATAACGGATTCCTCCTACTTTGCGTTGATAACTGATAACATGTACCACGACAAATAGACATTAGACAGTCGGTACGTTCTTACTCTTGACATTTTGTTAGATTTCCTTCCTCATAAACTTTTCAAAATAAATCTCCTATAATTGTTTTTTTTTTTTTTTTTTTTTTTTTTTTTTTTTTTTTTTTTTTTTTTTTTTTTTTTTTTTACGGCGCATCTACGTGTAGGTCATTAGCGCCGGCTATAATTGTTGTTTGTACATAGAAGCAAACACTTTCATAAGGAGCAGCAAACTCGAAACAGGTAAGATTTAAAATAAAATGATTAAATTAATCAGAAGGAAAACGGAGTTTTATTTAATAAGTCCGTCTCGCAGGACTGCATCATCTTAGCGCGGTTCCGTTCATATCCCTAGTCTAATTTGGAAAGATTAAAATAGAAGCATTTATTATTTTGGTTCCACCAGTCTTTTTTTTTAATTAATTATTATAATGGCGTGTCAACCCTTAAGGTCACCAACGCCATTCCTGTGGGTAGTAAAGTCTTGAAAGGTCATGATTTACAATCTTACCTGGAAGGGTCGGCTACACTAGAAACAGACCCGCTAGTGACAAGGTCTTGGAATCTTGGAAATCTATATTTCTAACAATAAATTGTTTTTGTTATTTTACTTAACCAGTTTTATTGTCAAATACATTATCCAACTATAAGCAATTAAAAAATAACAAGAAATAAAACAGACAAAAAGAACCATTGGAATAAACGAAATCAATTAATTTAAAGCTTTATGCACTTTTTTCTCCGATTGACATTGCCTAATTAAAACTTTCTTCAGAACCTTTTTTGTAGAGCATTTAGTAAGCTTCCGAATGGTAATCTTCCGCTTCACAAGATTGTCAACGGTTTTCGAGATACTAACGAAATTATACAAAGTTACCAAAACTTTTTTTGTCTGTTAATAAAATATTTTATTCTAACCCTTCCTTTACTCTAAACGTAACAAAAATTTCAACATATTACTGTTGATGAAACTCGAACATGCAGAAAATATTTCAACTGTATCCCATGATTCTAAGTACCCAAACCAAAAACGGTATTCAAAAAATATGTTTCCAATTTTCTCGAAAACGGTTAAAGCTATCGCCTTGAAAATGGTTTCATTCGTTTTCCTAGCCCAGGAATCATATAAAACGAGTACTTAGAAGCTTATGAACTCAAAAACGTAAGCGTTACGATTTTTTTTGCGCGAATTTCGCCGCAAACGCCATCTTCCAGTAGGCGGATTTTGCTGGTTAACGAACTTGACCTTTCAAATTGGACGACGGATTTTTGTACCAAATTTCATCACAATCGGACCATTAGGGAAGCCAGAAATGAGCGAACAGACAAATATATATATATATATATATATATATATATATATACAAATTTGAACCACCGTTATTTTCGGTCTCTAGGGGTTCTGAAACGCGAAATTTTCTAGTCGGCACTTTCGGATTGTTTCATTGTATCAACCTTATAAGCGGGGTTCCTCCCTATGGGGGAGGGAGGAACCGCGCTAAAATGAAGGCTGTTGAAAAATGGAATACACATTGTAGTGATTTGCATTTTTTAAATTTAGTAATTGTTTCTGGCTAACTCGAAAGTTATTTTTAGGACTCTCACTTGTTGTCCTTTAAATATAGGCAACAACGTTGATATATCATTATAAAGAAGTATTAATTTTATTAACAAGAAAATCCATATCAAACCCCTGTTTGTATCATCAGGTGATTGGTAAACTAGTGAATCGCAATATTTCCAAAAAAAATAATTTCATCATGTGTGTAATTATTATTACTCGCCGATCTCGATCAGTGTCGTTGGGCGTGAATAATAACATTCCATAAAATAAAAAATATGGATTGATGGTTTCTGGTCCGGAACGTCGCCAAACTGATATATTTTAAAAACAAAAAATCAGTTTCATTCACCATTTATTAGGGTTTCCTCGTCTTCACCTTGGCTTATAATGGGGAAAAATATTTTTTCCCCAGAGAATAAATTAACAAAATCCTTGAATTCGAGAAAATATTTCTGAAATTCTAAACCCCAATTAAGAGAGCCGAAGAGGAAATTAGACATAATCAAGCTTGAAAGGAGCTTACTAAAATGAAGGCTGAAGAAGGAGGCTTCCTTCAATAGACTCTAAAGGATTTTCTTTCATTGATACACCCCTTTAAAGCTAAGGGAAAGGTTTTATATTGATAATACATTTGCAGTAGTTTTAAGTTTAATAAGAATGTGACCGATTTAGTGTTGTTTCTACATGTACAAAAATTGCATTCCACGTATAGCGCACAAATATTCATTCCGCGATTTCCATAGGCGGCTCAGTATGGGCTTCCGCCGTACCGGGGGGTGAAGAATGAAATGTTTATAACCAGGCACTTGGAAATCATTAAGGAAGTATTTGATAAACTAAGAGCATACATTAATTAGAACTTATTACTATAATTTGCCTGAAAATTTCTTTTTCTAAGTTAACCGAAAAAGATTGTGAACTCTCTTTCTGGGGGCTAAGCCCCCCCAAGCCCTCCCCTTTAGCCGCCACTGGCGATTTCTCATTTTCACTTGGCCGAAGTCGAAAAATTATTAAGTTTTGCCTTCTTACTTTTTTGCTTTCTTCATCTTGCCTTGTTTATTAAATATAAAAATGTTCACCTCTCCGTATACATAATATTAATTTTGGGAACGGGTAGTTTACAGGTTTTTAACATTTTATCCATGTTCCTACCTAACCTAAAAGTTATCGAGGTCTTCCTCCATCGCCTAGGCATTCATTGCTGAAGAAGGCTCCCAAGAAGCATGCCGAAACGTTCTAAATATAGATCTTTCAGAAAATATAACGTTTTCTCTTAGAAAAATCCCAACCACTCCTTGACTTTTTTTCTTTTTTTTTACGGCGCTTCCACATCTAAGCAATTATCTTCGGGCTATCTATAGGTTGTCACCCTTTATAAACATCCTTGCTGCAGCAGGGAATTCCTTCTGAAATTAAGAAAGTCAACCTGCTGGAGGTTGGACACGGTACCCTGTATTCCGCACGAGAATCCAAGACTATTTAATTAATGACGAGTTTGGGACGAGTTAACTACCTCGGGAGGAAAAGGACGATGATAACCTTCGACGTTTTTCGTCCTTAAACCCCATCCATTTATCCTTGTAGGCAGGAAAGGATTTATTTTTTTTAGTTTATTATTTTTTTTTTTCGAAAGAAAATCAGACGCACCTAAAGGGGAAATTGAATCCAAAACTGTCGGCACAATGTGTTTCACACACACACATATATGCTTGGCCCTTTGGCGCTAATGGCCCAGATGTCGATGTGCCGTGATAAAAAAAAAAAAAAAAAAAAAAAAAAAAAAAAAAAACTTAGCCGATATTCATAATTACAGAATTGTCGTTGTTATATCTGCATTTAATTAAATTATTCAGGCCTACTATGTAATTTCTTACGAAAATTTGATTGCATCACCTCTATTCAGGCTTTAAAAGTACATTAATTGTAGTATAATTATTTGAATACTATATTTGGGGACATAACATCTCATCTTGCGTGATCCCTCAAGCCCAATCAAATTTATTGGGTATTCTACTTATTTGCGGTTAGATAAGCTCTTGGGTTTCCTGACCCTTGGCCATGTTTGAATGGTTTCGGGTTAAATGGAAGAAGATCGCTGCGGTTCGGGAGGGGCTTGTCACACAATGGACGTCGCTCTTCCAATCTTGCCAGGGAAAAAATTCCCTTTCAGCTGCTTCAGGACAGAAAAAAAAATGTACGCTCAAGACTATGTTGGATTATGAGTTGAATGAAATTTCCTCTTTCAGATTGGATTTCCTTATCTTTAGTATTAGTAATGGTTTATTAATAAAAAAGTTATTTTTGATATCTGGCATAATGATTCTGTTTATTTTATTATACATATATGGGTGGCATACCGGAATTGGTTCATCTGGAACAGCCATAAAATACTGATTTATTGTAGCTAGTTATGTCCTGCCACCTGATTCTGGGATTTTCAAACCCCCTCACGTCAATTAAGTTATACTCCTTATTTCTGCTTTGGCACAGTAAAAGTTCATAGTTTGGGTGCGAATGCTCAGTTCTTCTCTAATAAATAAATAAATAATAAATGATTAAAAAAATAAGTCACTTGTGACAGAAAGATCATTGTAAAAGTATATTAAATACGTATTTAATTTGTGGCCTAAAATGCCTAAGAGTGAATTGTTAATTATTTTTTGCGATCGGGCTCAAGTCGTCGGGAAAGTTCTGCGAAAAGAAATTCGATACGAGCTATCGACATTAGGCTTTCTTATAAACAAAATAATTTTATTTAGGAGGGGCAAGTCTATTTTCGTTGCATGCTGTTTAAAATAACGAGTTGTTCTTTTTTTTTTTTTTTAAATAATTGATCATTAGCGAGTTTCCTTCCTCCCAGTTATACCTTCTTTATAAAACCCATAGATGACGTCGACCCGATGAATGATATATATATATATATATATATATATATATATATATATATATTAAGTATTTAATTGTTAAGTATTTTTATGACTTAAGTATTTTTGATTGTTCCGTATATTTTCTTGAAATTTTCCAAAATGGTCCAGAAATTATGTAAGTTGAACGGAGGGATTCTGCAAAAACAAAAAGGATTAAGCGTAAATTGCGATCGAACCATTTCAGTCGGAGAAAACAGTGCTTGAACTTTTGGAAGAGTTGGTTCCGTCCCTTTGGTGGTAAAATATTTTGATTTTCTGCTCTAAGCTTTCCAAACCACACTCAATTTTTTACATAATCTGGAAGTAGGCTATAGCGACACAGTTTCTAAGATGCTGGTTCTCCGAAGAACAAACCTCGTGGTCAGACTAGAATTGCTTACTGGAATGGAACGTTAGAATATCTAATTAGCTTATTTAAAATATTTTTATTCATATTCTAAATATGGTCTTTACTTTTTTTAATCCATAGAAATTATATAAGTCCGTGCGAGGATTTCTATTCGCCTCTCATTTTGGGAAGTGAAAGTTACAGTGCCGAACCAAAATAAACATCGAATCTTTTTATGGTGGATCATAAATAATCATTAGTTGATTTATAGCGCATACGTAATGAGAGATTGTACCTAAGGCCCATTGACACAGATGAAAGGGGCGGGACTGGTCTAGGTACTTCGGAAGATCTCGGCTAACTTCGTCTGAATTCGGTTTAGGCGGGTGTAGAGACCCTCTTTCCAGCCAGTCCTCGTGTGGCGTTCATCTGGTCGGTGTTCTAGCGATCTGTGCTCCCTGTATATCTATGCTCCTTGTTTTCAACTGAAGTAAAATTTGGAGATCTATTCAGTGCTACAATTTCGATATCTACTTTTAAAGGTACAATTGTCTTGTGTTTTTCTGATGCAATTAATTTTTTATTCTAACTGTTGACAGCTGTTGTCAGCCTCATTTTACGCGCAAAGCGCTCGAAAAATCGACATTTTGGAATCGTATATTGAAAACTAAAGGAGCCTTTGTTGTTATATAGTAATTTGGGCATCCTCAGTTAAGATATTTGAAAAATAAAAATAAAATTCTTCTGGAATTAATTTTCTGATCATTCTGCTTGGGGAATCAAGAAATAACAATTTTAAAGATGATATATATTGTGAAACCACTATTTACACAAAATCTATATATAGACAAACACACATACATGCATAGATATATATTCCATAAATGTTTTTATTGTAATTTTAATAACACAACTTTTTTGTTGCGGATTATCTACAGGGTACACCCCTAGAGGGAATCGAACCCACAGCCTCAGGCATGGCTCTTAACGCTTTTCATAAATTATAATTGTAAAAAAAGTGAAATTATTTAATCAAGGTATAATTATAAAATATCCTCATAGATATATAGACAGATACACAAAAGTTTTTCTTGTGAAGAAAACAGAATTTAAGACTTCCATAGATGGATTATTGGGCAACCTTTTGACCTAACCCGAGGGTTTTATTGCTAAGATGTCCAAGCATAGATCGAAATCTTAATGTTATTTGCGTGGCCACCATAACTTTTGGATTACTAAAAAATCAAGTTTGTAAAAATAAATAATTACTATGTAACGTCAAGCAATAATTGTGATTTGGCTAAGCACATCATTAAGGTTTTGACCCAAGATGACCAGTTAGGTGACTATATTCCTCATGGTCACCTTACTGGCATCTTTAGTCTGCCTCCATCCCATGTGTTAATTTCTGTAGAAGGCTGTCAAAGAGAATGTAAAAGCGTTCAAAATATAAGTTTTCCCGAAAATACGATTTTTGTTCTTGGCCGAATCACCTCGACAGCTAACTATCTGTATCACACTTATC